>JAJIBD010008484.1:0-64023 GCA_021461705.1 Cryptotis parvus | reverse complement strand
TCCTAAGATTTCCTGAGTGCACAGCCTCTAAAGAATAGTATCTGAGCATTTTTGCCTGTAACCCCCAAACTGAAATAAAAGCAATTTTGTAAAGGCACATGGTGCTTATACTCCACCTCCCAAGCATTGGTCTGCATTTCAATTATTTTTTTTTTTTGCTTTTTTGGGTCACACCCAGCTATGCTAGGGATTATTCCCTGGCTCTTCACTAGGGAATTACTCCTGGCAGTGCTCGGGGGACATATGGGATGCTGCGGATTGAACCTGGGTCTGCTGCTTGCAAGGCAAATGCCTTACTGGCTGTGCTATCACTCAAGCCCCGTGGGCCCACATTTCAACCTGAAATGTGTACTTTGTGCTTTTTCCTTCTTGGAGTAACTCATGTCACTCATGAATATGTATCTCTTTTCTCTCCCCTCACATTTCTTTAAGTAAATTTCTTTGGATAAAACTTTTTCTTCAGTTAAAAGAGAGAGATCTTTACAGAATATAGAATATCTTCATGGAAAACGAAATTATTTTATAAAATAACACATTGCCTTCAAAATCTTTCAAAGAGAAATATATGCCTTTTAGCTCCCAGACACATCCACTAGGCAGTAATGGAGGAGGCAGACAGTCTTTATACATTTCTGTATATTTTGACCTGAATTCAGAAGGGCTTTGCATAGCAGCAATAGGTGCGGCTTATTTTACCTTTTTTTTTTAAAGTTGTCAGATAAAATTCGGCTCCACCTCTGAGTGCTGGCAAAGATAGCCATTGTGAACAGTTTGATACTGATTCTCCAAGTTATTTTTTATTTGTGAAATACTTGCATGTATATACACAACTATATACAGTTCAATGATCTATATGTTTTGCTTAAAACAATGTAGGAAAGACTTATTACAGTTTCTTTATGACAATCTACATAAAGTATGTGATTTGATAAATTTTCACATATGTATTCACCCTTACTAGTGCTGCCATATTAAGGACAAAGTCAGACCTGAACACCTGAAGAATCTGCCTTCAGTACTCATCAATACACTGGCGCGGCTCTTCAAATGCTACCGGTCCAAATGCAAGGTGCTCTCCCATTGGAAAACCAGAAAGACAGTTCTACTGTTCAAGAAGGGAGACATCCACAACATTGGCAACTATCGCCCCATCTGCCTGTTGTCTGTCATCTACAAGCTGTTCATCGAGCCATCCTGAACAGGATTGGCAGAACAGTAGATGAAGGGCAACCATGCAAGCAAGCTGGTTTTCCAAAATTCAGCACAATCGACCATATCCACATGGTAACCAAGCTCATTGAAGTGTGTAGGGAGTTCAGGATGCCACTCTGTCTCATGTACATTGATTCAAAGAAAGCCTTTGATTCTGTGGAGACTGAAGCAGTCATCGAAGCCCTAGACAGGGTATTCAAACCCAATACATCAAGATCCTTTGTGAGCTGTATTACTGATTCACCACCAGGATCTCACCATTCTACAAAGAAGTGATCATCAATGTCAAAAACAGGGGTTCGACAGGGTGATACCATTTCACCAAAACTCTTCAGCGCCACCCTTGAGAATATCATGCGACAATTAGAATGGGATGGAATGGAAGTGAAGATAGACGGTCGGCAACTAAACCACCTCTGCTTCGCTGATGACATCATTCTAATAACACCAAACATTAGCCAAGTGGCACAAATGCTGGCTGACTTTGACTGAGAATGTGGAAAGATAGGTCTACAGCTGAATCTCAGCAAAACTATGTTCATGAAAAATGAACTCGTTCCAGAGGCCCCATTCACTCTCAATGGAACAAAATCTCTGAATGCAGCAGTGATGTGTACCTAGGTCGAGAAGTCAACATGATGAATGACCTAAAACCTGAGCTGCGCAGGAGGAAGAGAGGCAGCATGGAATGCCTTCAAAAGCATCCAAGAAATAGCTAAAAGGACAAAGAGTCTCCTGCTCTGGGCACATCTCTTCAACTCCACCTTCTCTTGCATTAACATATGCCTCGGAGACCTGGGCCCTATGAAAGCAGGATGAGAATGCTATTCAGGTCTCCCAGAGAGGAATTGAAAGAGCTATGCTTGGAATATCACGTCTCACTCAAGTGAAAGAAGGAATCCAGAGCTTTGACCTCTGTAGCTGTTCCAGAGTCAGGGACGCTGTCTCTGTTTTGATGCCAAGGCATCAAAGATCAGATGAGCTGGACATGTAACGCGATTTGGAGACTACAGCTAGACTAGAGCCGTTACCAACTGGATCCCACAGGATGTCAAAAGATCATGTGGCCGCCCACCTACAAGATGGTCAGATTTCTTTGTCAAGACCCTGAACGAATGGTTTGAGGCTCTTTGTATTCCTGATGCAACCAGATGCCATTGGGCTACACTGGCACGTGATAGGGTCAAATGGAAATATTTGGTGCTTGCCCGAAAGCAAATCGATGAATAACGGGATGTCAAGTGATCAAGTGATCAAGTGATGTATTCATCCATAAAACCATCACCGTAATCAAAATAATGAATATACCTCAACATCCCTAGCTGTCTCTCCATGTGCCCTTTTAAAATGCTCATTTTATTCATTTATTTATTTATCTATTTATGAATTTGTTTATTTAATTTATTTATTTATGTTTGAGGGCCATATCTGGAAATTCTCAGCGGTTACTCCTAGTTCTACTATCAGTGCTTGGGAGACCATTTGGGATACTGGAGAGCAAACATGTATGGGTTGATGATGCAAGGCAAATGTCCTACCTCCTCTACTATCTCTCTGACCTACTTCCTTTTTTAGTTTTAATACAAATCCACTTCTCTTCATGTTTTCAATAATACATTTTTTGACATTTTACTATAGTTTTATTTTTTCCAGAACTTATTTAAATGGATTAACACAGGTGTTTTTTGTGGCCCTGCTTCTTTCAGCACAATGATTTTGAGATTATTTAAATATGTATTTGATAAATGTATCACTAACTCATCACACTTTATTGCTAGAAACATTCCATTTAATGGAGATTCCAAAGTTTCCTTATCCATTTGCCTCCTTAAGTGGATTTGAATATTTCCAGTTTGAAATTATTAACAAAAAAAAAGCTGCTATGATGGTTTATGTGTAAATTTCTGTGAGGGTGACAAGTGTGCAAGAACAGATGAGGATAATGAAGTTGTGGGCACATATACACAAAGGAAATATTACTTGGCTTTTAGAAAAGATAATGAAATCATGCATTCATGTGCTGCTTCATGGGTGGATCTGGAGACTGATGCTTAGTGTACTTAGAAGAGAGTGTGAGAGAGAGAATCCATTTATCTTTCATATATGGACTATAAAGAGAGGGATAGTAAGAAAATAACAAATGCTCACAAGGCAACAGAAACCAAGAATTGGCCTTCAGTAGGAAACTTACTATGGCAGGGTACATCGTGGGCAAGATGGGGGAGGGGGACACCGGGAAATGGTGGAGGGAACTAGATACTCTGTTGGAAGGTGTGGAGCCATAAAGTGTTATGCTTGAAATCGTACCATTAATCGGTTTGTAAATCGTGGTGCTTGAAATTAAAATTTAAAAAATATATTGAGAGAAATCTGGAAAAAATAGCACAGCTGCAGGGCATTTGGCTCACAAGTGGCTCATCTGCCCTCAGTTCCCCACATCTCATGTGGTCCCCCAAGTACTACCAAGAGTGATCCTGAGCACGGTCTGGAGAAAGCTCAGAGCAACCAAATCAAACAAAACAGAGCGAAATGTGTGTGTGTGTGTCTGTGTCTGTCTGTGTCTGTGTCTGTGTGTCTGTGTATGTATGCTTTCATTGTATTGTAAATGCTTGGGTCAGAATGAAAGAAAATTAACACATAATACATATATGTTGTTCTTAAGGAAATAGTAAACATTTTGCAGCATTTTAATTTTTATTGGTAGTGTAAAAAGAGGTCAAATTTCTCTATAACCTCACCCACACCTGATGTGTTTAGTCTTAGTCTTAGCTCTTCTACCTGCTGTGCAAGGGCCTTTGACTGTGGGTTTAACATTATTTCCTGGGGCCAGAGTGATAGCACAGCAGGTAGGGCATTTGCCTTGCATGTGGCCGACCCGGTTCGATTCCCTGCAATCCCATGTGGTCCCCTAAGCACTGCCAGGAGTATATCTTGAGTGCAGAACCAAGAGTAACCCCTGAGCATTGCCAGGTGTGAGCCAAAGAGCAAAAAAAAAATTTTAATTCATTATTTGTCTATGATGTTGAATATATTTTTCTGCACTTATTTTCTACCTATATGTCTTTTATGATAAAAGGTCAAATAAAAATTTTTTAAAATTTTTTATTATACCACCGTGAAACATACAATTACAAAGGTGTTCATAATTGGTTCTTGGTAATACAGTATACCAGCACCCATCCCTCCACCAGTGCCCCATTTCCGCCACCAATGCACCCCACCCCCTCCCGTCCACCCCCCCCCATGCTGCCTTAATAGCAGACAGCCCCGTTTCCACTCTTTCTCTCTCTGTCTCTCTGTCTCTGCATCTCTCTCCCTCTTCTTTTACACATTGTGGCTAGCCCTGCAGATATTTAGAGTTTATCATTTAAGTCTCTTTGTGTATATTCAATGGTGAGTTTTAATCTGCCATTACCATTTCCCACATTTAGTAAAACACTGGTATCTATTTATATCCTATTAATGAATGCAGTCATTCTATATCTGTCCTTTTCCTTCTGACTAATTTCACTCAGCATGATAGTCTCCATGTCCATCCATTTGCAGGTAAATTTCATAATTTCATCTTTTCTGACAGCCGCATAGTATTCCATAGTGTAGATGAACCACAGTTTCTTTAGCCAGCCCTCTGTTCTCGGGCATTTAGGTTGTTTCCAGATTCTAGCTATAGTGAATAGCGCAGAGATGAATAAAGAAGTACAGATAGTGTTTCTGCTATGCGTTTTCCGGTCTCTCGGGTATATTCCCAGGAGTGCTATTGCTGGATCAAATGGGAGCTCAATATCTAGTTTTCGGAGGAATGCCCATATTGTTTTCCAAAAGGGCTGGACCAGCCGGCACTCCCACCAACAGTGGATCAGAGTCCCTTTTTTCCCCACATCCACGCCAGCACCGGTTGTTCTTGCTGTTTTGGATGTGTGCCAGTCTCTGTGGTGTGAGATGGTACCTCATTGTTGTTTTGATTTGCATCTCCCTGATGATTAAAGATGAAGAGCACTTTTTCATATGCCTTTTGGCCATTCGAATTTCTTCTTTTTTGGAAGCTTCTGTTCATTTCTTCTCCCCATTTTTTTGATGGGGTTGGCTGTTTTTTCTTGTGAAGGGCTACCAGTGCCTGATATATCCTGGATATTAACCCCCTTGTCAGATGGGTATTGGGTGAATATCCTTTCCCACTCTGTGGATTGTCTTTGTATCTTGGTCACCATTTCTTTTGAGGTGCAGAAGCTTTTTAGTTTTATATAATCCCATTTGTTTATCTTTGCTTCCATTTGCTTGGTCAGTGGTGTGTCATCTTTAAAGATACTTTTCGTTTCGATGTCGTAGAGCGTTTCTCCTATGTTTTCTTCGATGTACCTTATAGATTCATGTCTGATGTTGAGATCTAGAATCCATTTTGATCTGACTTTTGTGCATGGCGTTAGAAGGAGGTCTAAGTTCATTTTTTTACATGTAACTGCCCAGTTTTCCCAGCACCATTTGTTGAAGAGGCTTTCTTTGCTCCACTTAATCTTTTTTTGCTCCTTTATCGAAGATTAAGTGGTTGTATATTTGAGAATGTGTTTCAGGATACTCAGTTCTATTCCATAGGTCTACAGGTCTGTCTCTATACCAATACCACACTGTCTTAATTACAACTGCTCTGTAGTAGAGCTTGAGGGTTGGGGAAAGTGATACCTCCCATCTTCTTTTTCCCAAGGATTGCTTTAGCTATTCGTGGGGTTTTATTATTCCATACAAATTTCAGGGGCGTTTGTTCAATTTCTTTTAAGAACATCATGGGTATCTTTATAGGGACCGCATTGAATCTGTATAAAGCTCTAGGGTGTATTACCATTTTGATCATGTTAATCCTTCCGATCCATGAGCAGGGAATGTGTCTCCCATTTCCTCAGGTCTTCTTTTATTTCCTGAAGTAACGTTTTGTAGTTTTCTTTGTAGAGATCCTTTATATTCTTTGTGAAACTGATTCCTAGGTATTTGATTTTCTGCGGCGCAATTGTGAATGGGATAGCTTCTTTAATGTCCCTTTCTTCTCTTTCGCTGTTTGCATATAGGAAGGCCATTGACTTTTGGGTATTGATTTTGTACCCTGCTACTCTGCTATAGGAATGTATTATTTCTAGGAGCCTCTTGGTAGAGAGTTTCGGGTTTTCCAGGTATAATATCATGTCATCTGCAAATAGTGATAACTTGGCTTCTTCCCTTCCTATCTGGATGCCCTTAATGTCTTTTTCTTCCCTGATTGCTATGGCAAGTACTTCCAGTACTATATTGAATAGAAGTGGTGAGAGTGGGCAGCCTTGTCTTGTCCCCTGATCTTAAGGGGAAGGCTTTCAGTTTTTTCCCCATTGAGAATGATGCTCACTGTGGGCTTGTAGTAGATGGCCTGGATTATCTTGAGGAAGGTTCCTTCAATCCCCATCTTACGGAGAGCTTTCATCATGAACGGGTGTTGAATCTTGTCAAATGCCTCAGTTTTTTTATTAAAAGTTAGAATTTAAATGTTTTGAGAATTTTATATATTCTAGATTTAGTCTTTTATTACATATTTGCTTTGCAAATAGTTTTCCTGTTCTGTGACTTTTCATTTTCATAATTTTAACAACAGATTTTTTGATGAAGTCTAATTTATTCTTTTGTAGCTCATACTTTTCCTAGGGTATCCAAAAAATCTTTGCCTGACTCAAGGTCATAAAATTTGACTGTGGTTTTTTTTTTTACCTAGAAATTGTAAAATTTTACCTTTCATATATTTTGTATAAAGATCACAATTATTTTGAGGTAATTAATATTGTGAGGAGTAGAGGTCAATTTTATTTGCTATTGGGGCCGGAGTGATAGCCCAGCGGGTAGGGCGTTTGCCTTGCACGCGGCTGGCCTGTGCCGGCCCCAGGTTCGATCCCGGCGTCCCATATGGTCCCCGAGCACCGCCAGGAGTAATTCCTGAGTGCAGAGCCAGGAGTAACCCCTGAGCATTGACGGGTGTGACCCAAAAAGCAAAAAAAAAATTTATTTGCTATTAATTTGTTATTCATTTGTTTCATAGGATATTTGTTTGTAGCACTGTATGGTGGGGAGGGGGCTCCCCCACAACCTTGGTATTCTTGAATTCGCGCCTGGCTTTTATAAATAAAAGTTATGGCAGTGTTTCTGAAATGGATCTGAAATGGATCTGAAGTATTTTTGAGGGACAGAAATTTCCAGAAAAATCACAAGTAATGTGTTGCTCTTGACCCTGTATTTTCTATATTCTCTTCTCTTCCCTTCCCTTCTCTCCCATTCCCTTCCCTTCTCTTCTTCTCTTCCTTTCTCTTTTTTGAAGCACAGTTATTGAAAAGACTTTTCCCCCACTGAATTACTCATTACGTCATAAAAATCAGAGACTAAAATAAATGTGAACCTACTTCTAATTATCTATTCTGTTCCATTGATCTACTTTTTCTCATAGTAATTTCTTTTTTTCCTCAGTAATTCAATGTCACACTATCCAAATTATTGTTTATAATTAGTTTTGAAATTAGGTGGTATTAATGTTCTTTTCAATTTTTTTCTCTTTTTCACTGATGTTAGCTGTCTAATTTATTTAAATTTCTATATAAATAATATAATAAGCCTCTCAATTCCAACATTAAAGACTTTTCTGTTGCCAGTGGTGCTCAGGGCTTACTCTTGGCTCTCTACTCAAGGATTTCTTCTTGTGGGCTCAGGGAACTAGGTTGATACAGGTGTTAAACACCCTTGTAAGGCAAGAGTCCACCAAGTTATACTATAGTACATCCCCTAATATAAAATTCTTGCTAGGATGTAGAATGAGACTGAATTGAGTCTCTGGTAAGACCTAACATCTGACTCACAAACTCTATATATGCCTATTTACTTGATAATTTAAAGCACATTTTTTTGTTATTTTTATTATCACTATGTAGTTTAAATTTCTTGATTCTAATACAAATTTCCAATTGTTTATTGATGGTATGTAAAAACAAACATAAATTTTATAATTGATCTTATGGTCTTATGAGTTTGCTAAAAATTACACTGGTAGCTTTTCTGTAGATTCTTTAAGACTTTCTACATAGACAATCATGTCATCTGTGAATACAGGCACTTTTGGTTCTTCTTTAGTATTTGAATGTCCTTTATTGATTTGCTTTGTACCTAGGTCGAGAAGTCAACATGATGAACGACCTGAAACCTGAGTTGTGCAGAAGGAAAAGAGCGGCATGGACTGCCTTCAAAAAACATCGAAACAATAGTCAAAAAAACAAAGAACCTCCAGCTACGGGCACACCTCTTTGACTCCACCATTCTCCCTGCATTGACATACGCCTCAGAGACCTGGGCCTACGAAAGCAGGATGAGAATGCTATTCGGGTCTCCCAGAGAGGAATCAAAAGAGCATGCTTGGAATATCACCCTTCACTCAAGTGAGAGAAGGAATCCAGAGTTCCGACCTCCTTCACTATTCTAAAATCAAAGACGCTGTCTCATCTGCCAGAACTTCAAAAATCAGATGGGCTGGTCATATAATGCTATCTGGAGACAACCTTTGGACTAGAGCCATTACCGATTGGATCCCATGGGACACCTAAAGATCGAGTGGCCGCCCACCTGCAAGATGGTCAGACTTCCTTATCAGGACCCTAAACAAAGAGTTTGAAGCTCTTAATATCCCTAAACAGACAGATGCCATTGGGCTACATTGGCACGTGATAGGGTCAAATGGAAACATTACTGGTGCCAGCTGGAGCAAATCGATGAATAATGGGATATCAAGTGATCAAGTGAAGTTATTTTAACTTTCTTCATATATCATGTATCATCTCTAAATGACATATTTCTGCTTGACCCTTTAATGAAGCTAAAATGGAGAAGACCCTTTAATGAAGCTAAAATGGAGAAGACCTTGACACATTCTGTATCATGACTGATTCTGTGATTCAGTATATTTTAAACATTTGTGGTTAAATTTAATAGTGTTTGTGAAAATGGCAAAACAATGGCTTCAAATGGTCTTGTTAATTCTCATAGACATACCTTTTAATTTTTAATGGCTACATAGTATATCAATATTAGTGTGAGTTTATCACTGTAATTTTCTGTGTTCTTACTGTGTGCCAACATTTTTAATGATTTAGACATGATAGCCCATTTGTACAGTGGGCAAAAATCTCATTTGGACTTGTTTTTACGGAGGTCAGCTATATGAGGATGGCGAATGCTGCTGAAACAAGACCATAAGGAGATTGAAATCCAAGATGACAGTTAACTCAGGTAAGGATGGCCCATGGTTAAATTACATATTTCCATATAAATGGGTATTTAGATTATTACCAATGTTATGCTAATACAAATCAAGTTAGATTTAATACATTAATATGTACATCTTTGTTCACATTTGATAAAATAGATGAAAGATAGTTCCCAGAAATAGAATTTATGGGTGAGATGGTATACATCATTCAAATTTTGAAAGCTACTGATAAATTGCCTTATAATTATATTATATCAATTTACATACCAGATGACAGTTTCTGTGACTTTTGGTTTCTCTAATCTTTACTAGAGCTGACTATTACTAATCATCTTAATTTTTCAACCTGATGGGCAAAGGTTGATACCTTGATATTTTCATTTGAATTTCACTGATAATACACAATACATTTGATAGATTCTATTTTTTATTCTATTAAGTCCCTGTTTGAATTCTTTGCCCATTCTTTAAATGAATTGTCACAAATGATTTGTTAAAACTTTTCATATTCTAGACCATTTTTTCTCTGATTTCTCTATTGTTATTATCTATATCTGTTATTTGAAAAAGTGTTGCTTATTTTCTTACTTTCTTTATTTCCTTCATCTTTAAGAAGTTTTAAGTTTTATATAATAAGAACAGTAAATATTTTCTTAAGGAATTTCATGCATTGCTTAAAGTCCAGCCAAAATTGAACAATTTTGGCCAATTTTTATATTTTTTTTGCTTTTTGAGTCACACCCCCAAGTTTTTGCAAATCTATATATATATTTATTTTTTTATTTTGCTTTTGGGGTCACACCCGGCAATGCTCAGGGGTTACTCCTGGCTCTGCACTCAGGAATTAGACCTGGCGGTGCTTGGAGGACCCTATGGGATACCAGGGATCAAACCCAGGTCGGCTACGTGTAGGGCAAATGCCCTCCCTGTTGTGTTATTGCTCTGGCCCCCTCTCCTCTTCTTCCTATTGACAAACAATTTTATTCTCAGGGAACATAATTCAAAATTGCCTTTAATAAAGGCAGATGTTAACATTAATTTACTCTATATTCTCTGAAGACTTTAAATATGCCTATGAAATTAATGGTCTTATTGAAAAGTAACCTGGGTTGGGGAGATAGTAAAGGAGATAACATGCTTATCTGGCATGTTTATCTATGACCTCAAATAAGGTTCCCTAGGAGAGAATCTTGAGTATAAGGCCAGGAGTAAGCCCTGAGCCCTGCAGGGTGAGCCCCCTCTGAAAACTCCCCCTTTATTCAAAAATAAACATGTCTTTTTTCTACACTGCCTCCTCCAAGGGTTAGACATATAATTGAAAATGTTAGTGCAAATAAATTGCACTAACTCACTCTTTCTTGACGGAAATTCACTTCCTAGTTCCCACAATCTTAAATTAAACTAAGCAGCCTAATTAACACAGCCCTGGTGCATTTATTGAACTCTCATCCCTGAATTCCTTCTTTCTCTGCATTCATCTTAATCGCCTGGATATCTAATATTAAGACATTTTTTGAAACTGGAAACCTAGTTTACAGGTTCTGTTCTCCTCCGTAATTCAGAGAAACACTTAGTAGATGAGATTAAGCTAAGTCTTTTCTCTGAAATAATATCTCAGAGTTCTGAAAAGGGTAAAGCATTTTTCTGAGATTATCTGTGATAGAAGTAAAGGGGAGTAAAGCCTGCACATTCCACATGCCCTCCCTCTGCCCCAAGAACTTCAGATCTGCATTCCAGGAATGAACTTGACATACCGATTTTGAGCCTAATATTTCTGTCCTCAGGACACAGCTGATTAAGCATTCAATAAACCTTTGACCCTGAATGAAAGTGATATTAAATGGAAAAGTTATGGGCTTCCTTTCAGGAACCTGGATATTTCCCTTTCTTGGTTTTCTATCACAAAAGGAACCTTGATTTGAAATGTGATTTCTTTTTTGCTGGTTATTTTGAAGCCAACAAAACCAAGAGTATGCAAATTTGAAAACAAGGAATAGCCACATTTGCTAATTCATTCTTCAGATTATCTAAAGCTAAACCAAGAGAGGGATTAAAGTGGACACTTGGAAGTAGAGCTGAAATGCCATCTGCTCTCTCTTAGAATGGGCATGAGGAAGGGAGAAAAGGAGGAAGGATAGGAGGAGGGCAGGTCTAGGGAGTTTGGAGAGAGAGAGACTGGATTTCTGGCCACTTCCCAGTCTCTGTTCATCTCTTGTTGGGAAGCTTGGCTGTACTCTGTAACCTTCAGTGCCAAGTCATGCCCCTGTATCAGTTTCATTTCCCTTTCTTGGTTTTCTATCACAAAAGGAGCCTTGATTAAGATGCACCTCACCAACTATGAAATAACAAATAGAAAGGAGTGATTATGTTAGTGTTAGACCTAGGTCTAGTGTTGCTGGGGGCTGCCCACAGGAGTTTAACCTTTCAGATGCTGAAGTTAGCACATGAACTCTCAGATCAACTTTGTCAAAGAAAAGAGTGGGTAGTTTGCTGACCATTTGGATATCACTGAGATGGCTCCAAGGGAAGATTGGACTGAGTGTGACATTAGGCTTTCATTTGGTGTGGTGGTGGTGGCGGATAGCTAAATTCTGTATCAGACAAATAGGCATGAGCTTGAAAAGGCTCAGTGATCTTGTATCACATTTAAAGAAAATGATGACTATCAGAATATGAGTTAAGGTAACAGAATGTTCCAACAGATAGATCTAAAGTGATGTTTATTTATACCTAATTGCAAGTGTGTACTCTGAAATATCAGTCATATCTCTCCAGCCTCCAACCCCAGAAAACCACCATTTCACCCTTTTTTTAGTGATACTAGCTCTTTCAGAATCTACTTATGAATGATATTATAAAGGACTTACCTTACTTTACCTTATTTATCTCACATAGTATAATGCACTTAAAGTCCATGTGGGCATAAATGGTCAGATAGTATAGCATCCCTTCTCATCATTACTTTTTTTAATGTTCTCTTTTCTTTCTCTCTTTTCTTTCTTCCACACAAAGACAGAAATACTTTTGTATTTGGGATATTTCCACATCTTGGTTATAACAAATAATGCTGCAGTAAACATAGCAATTTAGATATATGCACAGTATAATGAATATAGACAACAATATTGCACTATAATTACATAACATGATAAATATTGCCACAAAGGCAATCACATTACACAAATAAATGTATCAAAGTAATATGCTGTCCACCTTAAAATTACATAATATTATGTGTCAAATATATTCAATAAAAATAAAGTGACGCTTAAAAGCTTATACATTCATAAGCCAAAAAAAGGATTTCAGCTATAATTATTTGAATGATTGCTTCTACAGGATGTTTTACGATTTTCATAGGAAGTGTCTTGTATCATCCAAAGAAAAGACTTATTTTTCAACTCAGATTCTAAGTGGAAACGATTTCTTTTTTCCAAAAGGAGTTTTATTCATGAACTGCTATTCACAGTACAAAGAATTCATCTAGCAAAGTGATCAGGCCCACAGAGTTTTTGTGAGAATTATATAAGAATAAATGAGAATGCCATAAATTCTCAATTATTTTTGACTGCTGCAGAAAGTATTAATACTAATGCCACCAGTACTAACAGCTTATGTGCCTAGAGCATATTACTTGATGCCCGTTATTTACTTTTGAAATAAGATATTCCTGATTTTCCCCTCTGTCCTAGGAATGGTGTGTTTGTGGGATGCCTTTAAAGTGTACCCTTTTATGGTGTTCCCCTATAGAGGAAATCCACAGAGGACTTTGGAAAATCTTGGAAACTTGAAAATCTGGACATCGGCCAGAGAACTACAGATTCTAAGTTGGAGAGGGTCTGTAGAGGTTAATTCCGTTCTCAGAACTAGCATCTTGTCTAAATTTCTTTGACAAGTATTTAATTTCATTTGTTATTGACCATTCACTGGAATGAAGAACTTGATCTCCCCAGGACTACAGCGCTGGATGATTCTGATGATGGCCACTGACTTGAAATATGCTTCACTGGAGTTTGGATTTTCAGCCTCTGCCACCACACAGATAGACTCTCACCCTCACAACAGAAACCAGTTTACATGCACTCGAATTTACCTTGCGCAGCATTCTCACTCTGTTCTTTTGACCATTCCACATTTAATATGGCCTTTAGACTCTGATATTCTGTCCATTTTTTCCTTGGACTTCCTCCAGTGTAACCAATGTCTATTTTTGAATGATATGTCATTTAAAATTTTATAACTACTTCCCTGTGCCGCTCAGATAATGCAGAACAAGTGTGGTTCTCATTTAATCTGGATACTATATTATTTCTATTAATATAATCTAAGCTTGAATTAGCTTTTATTTTTCTCTTTGAAGTAATATGTCATACTGGATGAATGGAAGGCTAAAATCCTTTTCACATAAAATATCATTGCATTTTTGCTCATTTCAGTGAAGTAGATCTTTTGAACCTTATTTATTTCTGTTAGCAATGAATTCCTTTATGTGTGTCCCAAGAGTTTTAAATGAACAGATCTACTGGTTCTTTTTAGTCATAAGATAATATTATAGTGCCCTTAAATAATGTTGAGTTTCTCTCACGATCTGAGTTCTGGTATTGTGATAGCTTCTCAGCCTACAATTTTGGTCATTTCAAGCTGTCAGCAGGTAGCATAAACTGTGTCCTATATGTCATTGCTCATGACACTTATTTAAAATATGGTTGCTTCCCTTGAATTCCCAGTGAATTCTTAAAACTCCAATTCAGATCTCACATTTCCCACAATACCATCCTGATTTTATCACTGTATCACTGTCACTGTCTTCCCGTTCATCATCGATTTGCTCGAGTGGGCACCAGTAACATCTCCATATGTCCTGTCTCATGATAGTAGAGCCCAAGGGCATCTGCTTGCTCCAGGAACATAAAGAGCCTCAAACCATTACATCAGGTCATGGGAATGAGGTCTATAAATGTTACTGGTATTTGTTATATCAAATACAACACGGAAGGCTTGCCAGGCTCTGCCGGGCAGGTGGCATACTCTTGTAGTCACCTCTAAATCCAGCATTTATTGATGAACCGCGTGGTCGAAGTGGCCGTGCGAGCCGGGTTGTAATAGGCTCTTCTGCTGTGTGTAGTTCTGACTAGAGGGAAGTCTGGATGTGGAACATGGCGGCCCTCATGGAGTGGAGGGTCGTCTGGCTTGTTGCGAGGCTCTGTTGGGGTGACTGGCCAGGGCTAGAACCCGCCATCCTTCCCGGCACCTCGTGAGAGGCTGGGCACAGGGAGAGCCGGTAGCAGCTCTGATTTTACTGAGGAAGCAGATAATGTCTGGTTTTCCTTTTCCACTTACACAGGATTACAGCCTTTTTTGTGCTGAGAAAGGCTCTTTCTCCAGCTCTTTCTGATAATAATGTCTTTAACAATCACCATAAGTGTTTGACTCTGCCTGTCATAGAGTTTAGGATTTGGCATTACTACTCTTTGACCTCACATAATAACCAGTCAGTAAGATCTCCTTACTAATGTACTGGGCAGTGAATAAAAATTTCAAAGTCAGGCTAATAAATACAGGAAATTCTTTGTTAAATTTTATTTTATTAAGTCACTATGTTATGGGCCATTAAAATCTATTCATGATTTGGTTTCAGTCATACAGTGTTGCAATACCCATCCTTCCACAAGTGCATATTTCTCACCACCAGTGTGCTCCATTCCACACCCCCCCAGACACACATAGACACACATACACAACCTGCCTATATAGCAGTCTCTCTCTATTTCTCTCTCTCCCCCCCACCCTCTTTGGTGCATTCTGGTTTGCAATATAGACACTGAAAGGTTATCATGTATATCCCTTGACCTATTTTCAATACACAGTTCTAGTCTAGTAATACTATTTCTGACTATTTTCAGAAATATGGTCCTTTCTCTATCTTACCCAACATCTGTCCCCCTCATACTTGTGGTAGGTTGCAACCATTGACAAGACCTCCTGGCCTTTGTTTTGCCTGACCTTGAGTATTCTCATACTAACTTTCCTTAAAACCCACCAATGAATGTAGTCATTCTATATCTGTCTTTCTCATTCTGATTCATTTCACTCAGCATGATACTCTCCGTGTCCGTCTATTTATAGGCAAATTTCATAAGTTCATTTTAATACAGGAAATTCTTAAAGTTTTATTACAAATAAATAGAGAACCTGGAAATGTAATTCTATGGTTTCATTCCTTCACACCAAAATATAAATTTAAATACCAAAAATTTGTAAAATTTTAATTATCTATATCACTTGTATCACTTGTCCTCCTGTTGTTCATCAATTTGATCAAGCGGGCTCCAGTAATGTCTTCATTTGTTGGGAATGAGGTCCATTGTTGTTACTGTTTTTGGCATATCGAAAATGGGTAGCTTTCCAGGCTCTGCCAATTATCTATATATAGAAATAAACTATCAGGGAAACTTAAGGAAAACTTCTTGTCAGGTGGTGCCTTAGTTCCTCTTTTTCTTCTTATCCCATCTTTCTGTCTAATTGCCATACCTTTATTTACCTCCCAAAGCTACGTTTTTGCTCTCAAATCAGACTATTGAGGGGGAGATCAAAGTAAAATAATTCCATTCAACAAATGAGGAAACTGGAGATAATACACATATTATATATCCTTTTCAAAACATCTTTCCATTAAAGGACAGGGTCAAAATTAAAACTCAGAGATGAGAGTTTACATTATTAATTCTCCTAAGACCAGGGAAGAAAAGAGGTTGGGACAGGTAGCGGGGAACATTCAGAGACTTGGATTCTGACAAGATTACCTATTTCTGGCTTTACCCACTAGTTGAGAAGGAGCCAATGCACAAGCCTCCCAAGGGCAGTAAAGTGACACTGAATAATTGAATTCTGAACAAGCCAGATTAATGCAAATATCTGACAAATTGATTTAATTGCATTCACATACAATAAAGCTGAGCTCTAAAAAGGTCAACTAGAAAATGGGAATGGACCCCTGGGAACTTCTGGGGAGAGGCTGAGTTTAATACACATTCATCACATTTTATCATCTAATTAGTCCACACAATGCCAACTGATAGACAGAGACCTAAACCAGTGTATTGATTATTTGCGTGGTATCTATCATATCACTTTAAGGCTGTCCCTAACATAGACAGGCAGAAGTTATTTAGTGGTACAGATAAAAGGCGTGCATTTGGAGAAACTGTTTTGCTATAGGGTATTTGAAGTTCCAAAAACATCCTGCCAAAGCACCGAGGCTGCCTCACAGGGTTACTATTCAACAATTTGCTGCAAAGGCAGCCACTGGAAATCCACCTTCTCTTACATCTTCCCTTCTGCAGAATAAATATTTATAAATTGTGGTAGCACAGAAATATCCTTCTTCAGATATAAAATATTTAATTCAGGTAATTAGCTAGTATCAACCTTTTATGGAAATGCCTGGGCAGAGAAAATGATCTGGAGGAGTTAATGGGAAGTCAACTGGATTCTGCAATTTTATTCCTGACCCCTGGATGTTATTCCATCAGAAATAAAATTAAGAATTTTTATTCAAACAATTTAGTGGTGGGTTTGGCACAGGTGAAATGTTAGCTTTACTTTGCTCCCTATAGGGTTGCTGAAACAAAATCGAGTTAGAATTTGAGATGTAGGATTGTGCCTAATTTATGGTCAGAGTGATGCTTCATATGTTTTTCTTGTGTGCTTTGAAACATTAATTCATTGTTCTCTCTCTGAGCCTTAGTTTCCTCATCAGTAAAATTACAGTGTTCAGGCAGGGGAATTTGAAATGAGATTTAGCTCTTGAAAACCTCTCAGAGCTAAATTTCTATACAATTGTGAATTATCACCACTATAGACTTTCTGGCACACATGTACCATTATGCAAGATTTTTTTTTCTCATTGACCCTACATTCTATTTTCATATTTAATTTTACTTACAATGAGATTTTTAAAAAGAGTTATTCTTTATTTAAATTTACAGCATAACTTTGAAGCTACTTTTTTTGTTAGAAAATTTGATGATACCTGAATGCTCTGGTATTAGACCTCTGCTTCTTCCACCGCCATGACTCTCACAAGGGTTAGCAATGACTTCATGTGGTTAAATCCACTGTCAATCTGTTAGACTTTGTATTACACCAACTCAGCATGACCAGTAAGCACTCAGAATCTTCCTTTTGGAAACACATCTTTGCTTTTCAGTTTTGATTTTTAAAAAGCTCACTTTCCATTTCTAGTGTCTATTCTTATTTCCCAAGGATTCTTAGTTCAGAATAAAATGCCTACAAAATTTCCCCCTGATTTCCATTCAATTTTATTATTTAAATTATCACCAATGTGCTGATGACTCTTAAACCCTAGGTCTGTTCCTACCTTCTTATCTTCCCATGCTGTACTCTTTTGACTAAGCTTTATCCTTTTTCTTCTGCATAAAGTCATTAGCTTTCTCAATGGTTTTCTGATTTCCAGACTTGAGCAACTAATTATTGCTCCTCATGTCCTTCACACTTCTCTCACTTTAGGTCATATCAACATAGCTTCTTGTGAATGAAGTCAAAGTGATATTTCTAAAATATAAATCTAAATTCCTCAAGGCCTTTTATTAACCAAATGCTTTTAGCCACTTTTCCATTCAACTGAAAAGAATTAAACTGCATGCTTTTCTTTAAGGGAAAAAAGTTAAGAAAAGCAAAAAATGAAACTCAGTATTTGATAAAACAAGGAGAGATTTACAGTTCCAAACTATAATCAATGAAAACTGTCCATAAGATGTAGCGAAACTGAATCAAAGGGGTACATCTAGAGAAGACATACTTCCACAGATCTTAGCATGTAGAGTTCTTCAAATATAGTTATGTTATAATTTTATCTGCAAAGAATGGGTGTATGTTTGCTTTGGAGAATCATTAATGAGTTCATTTAAATCATTCATGAGTCACACAGAAATGGGGGGGTATTTATTTAGAAATGGTACAGACCTTTACTACATAAATAAGAAGCTATTGATACTATTGCTATATTAGGGAAGAAGACAGAAGGGAAACCCCACTAAGTCATGAATGAAAACTGTATGGAAACAGAACATTATTGAAAATTAAGTAAAAAAAATCTCCCTCAACATACATTTGCAGAGGTATCACCTAAAGGAAAGGAAAATTTTCACTCACAGAGATTAAACTACACAGTAAGCAAGAAAGTCTTCTGTGGTGTGATGCCTAATTTCTAACCGTGAGCAGTCCTAGTTCTTCTGTTCCACTTCCCATCATCCTTCAGCACGGTTTCTTCATAAAATGTTACAATATTAAAGGACAACGATAATCCAAAATATAAAATACAAATTTGTAATGGACCTTAGAGAAATCATGTAGCAGTTTTGAGAAAAATTATACAAGAAGTCTCTACAAGATCGGAGAAAGGAAAGAAAACCAAAAGGCACAATGACTCAAAGACTCTGAGGACAAGAGAAAAATAGCAGTAGAAGCTGAAAATACACCCGGCTTCCATGGAGGTGAAGCTGGGGCCCCTTCCCCCTTGACATTGTTCCCTCTGGAAGGCCGATGGGCCCACTCAGAACTGCTGACAGCACAGTTGCCATGATCCAAGGACTCAGATGCACAGAAGAACAGCTGCAACTCTCCTGTGCTAGGCTGACCATGAGGCTTCCTGGAGGAGAGGTAGGTTCTGGCCTTCACCTGCCGCCCCATAGAGCCTTGGAAACAAGAGGAACCTCATGCACCACAATGGCAACCATTTTCAAGGTCCTGACTCCACAGCTCGTCAGAGCCCCACCCAAGAGAGAAACCAATTTCAGGCCCAGGTATGTGGGTCTTAGCACCTAAACACACTGGGCTTCCGTGGAGCTGGAGCCAAATCCCCTCTCCATACCTGGGTCCCCTCCAGAAGATCCTGTGGGCCCACCCAAAACTGCTGCTTGCACAGCAATCCAGCCACTGCAATATCTCACAGCCTGGTATACTGATGTACCAGGCATCCCATCACATTTCATAGAATTAAGTATGTGACATACAATCACTAATGTGTGGGCACAAATGTGTGATCTATGGGAACATATCAATAATTTTCTATACAGTGGGCTCAAAAGGCACAATGAAGATTTAATAATCTCCACAAACTTTTGTCTTGGAAATATTCCTCGACTGTGTTTAGAGAATTAGCTCCAACAGGCAATATAGAATAGATTATTCAGGGTATGCTTAGGACAGTCTCAAACAGAGGTTGAGAAAAATTTGAAATAAGTGGTGTCTGTAGGTGCAGTGGAGGTGGGTGGGGTTGACTAGTAGAAACCCACTAAGTTCTAGAAACTCAGAAAGAGAATGCAGAGTCTCTTTCTGACAGAAATTGGTCAGACTCGCACACAATAACCCAGAAAAAGAGTGATGACTTTATCAATACCGTTCTCTTGTATGAGCTGTAATGGTCAATATAATTAGTGCCGGCTAAGGGAGCAGGCATGGTGATGGGGGTGGGTGGAAAATGAGGGTCTCTGGTGGTGGTGGGGGCACATTGGTGGTGGGATTGATGTTGAACAATTAATCTTTCTAACAACTGTATTGTGAAAATTTTTTGTACTTTGTAAATCATGGGGTTTAAATAAAGTTTAAAAGTTTAAAAAAACAGAAGCTGAGAAAAAATCAGATGGATAAAAATATCTTTAAAAATTGTCACACCCAAGGACTGTGTCATGACCCTGATTGACACCAGCAGTCTTAACAGCTTCATAGGCTCCAGTACTGAGCCAGCAGCCATGACCTGAGGTCCCTTGGTGTACCACCTGGGAAATACCCGCCCCCAAAAAAATAATCTCATGCCGGAGAAAGAGCTAGTTGAGTGCTAGGGTGCATACTTGCATATTAATGAACCTGAAATCAGTCCTGGCACTGCAAAATAGTCATGGTAGAAAAATCAACAGCCAGCATTACTGAAAAGATTATTAAGAACATAGAAAATATATTTCAGAAGGAGAATTAGGAAGAATTTGAGTGCAGTGGAGGTGCAGTGCAGTATAACAGGATAACAACAAGTAGAACACACATCAGTGATATTATTTGCAAAAAATACTGAGTAAAGAAGAGTCTGCAGATGAAAATAATCTGATGAGAGCGACTGGAGAGGCAGCTCTTGTGCTGGAGAGGAGGCCTTGTATGGTCTTAAGCTTGACCCTTGCCGTTGTGTGGCTTTCTGAGTCTCCACTGTACCTGTGCAATACCATAACTCTGGCTCAAGCACAGACCAGGCCCATTGGACCCATACTGTCATGCTAAATTACAGATAATGGGGAAGGGAGTTGGGTGATAAATGAAGGTCTCTGCTGGTGGTGGGGGCACACTGGTGCTGGGATATGTGTTGAACGATGAATCTTTCTAACAACTGCACAGTGAAAAACTTTGTACTTTGTAAATAGCTCGGGGTGGGGCTCTCTGACCCCATGAACACTCTTTGGGAGCTTGCTCCCCAAAGAAACACAATCCGATGCAAACTAGGAGGTACTTTTACCAAATGAGACATACATTCTGACAAAAATGAAGAGCATCAAGGGGGAAGAAAAAAAAGTCCTCGATCCTTAAAGCCAAGAAAAACTCCTAATAACTGGGAAGGTTGAGCTATTACTATTACCAACATTAGAACTGATGGTCATCATTTAGGCACAAACAAGTAGAAAGATGTGGAACTCAAGAAAAACATATTCTCTGTGTTTGGTGACAAAATTCAGACCTGTTAAAACTCATCATATAAGTGAATTAAAAAGGAAATATATAAGGATAGGAATGCAAATTTAAAAGATTATTATAGAATTATTGAATGAAAATTAGCAGATTTTACTATGTTTTTATTTTGTTCATCCAAAATGCAAAAAATGCTGGCATCCCTTGGAACATGAAAATCAAAATAATGTGATACGAATTTAATGACAAAGAATCTGACTGTGAGAAAGACAAGTATAAAAAATTCTTAGAAAAAGCAGAAATTGTATGACAGGAAAATTAAAAAGGGCTCTTTTAGAAATAGTCAAGAACAAAATTGTCAGAAAAGGTAATTGAATGGAAAGTAAAGGGATCCTATTTGTAGAAGAAAATGGTAAGAAATCAGAATTAAAAATAATAAAACAATAATATAAGACAAAGAATGGTTAAGGAATGTACCTCTAAATATTGAATAAAACCAAAATCAAAGAAGAAATAAAAATAAATGTAATAGAGAAATATTCCAGATAAGCAAGAACTGACTGAGTAAAGTGAATGTATTAGACTATAGGTGGAAATGCTGGAGCCGCATTGCTGGTGAGAGCTGGTGTGGTGTGGTTACTCCTTTTAGTGGGAAGAGTCCACCAGATTTTCTCTGGTTCACTGTAGTGCTTACCGAGTCACCATTTATAGGACTCTTGAGACTACTGAACTAAGTTATAGATATATGTATATATGTATATATACACACATATATGTGTGTTTATTTTTAAATAAAAATATAGCTGGAAAAAATATAGCTGAGAGACTGGAACAATAGTACAAATATGTGACTGACCGTGCCTCTCTCCCCAACAACCCAAAAAAAACCCATATCCCTTCTTGAGCATATAATAAACATATATGTGTGTGTTTGCATGTAGAAATATAGATAGAGAGAGAGAAATAGGTAATAAACATATAAATATATGTGTGTGTTTGCAGGTATATAGATAGAGAGAGAGAGGAGAGAGAGAGTGTGTGTGTGCACAGGATGTGAGGCATTTGCCTTGCCTGAAGCCTTTTCATCAGCAATCCTGGTTTGAGCACTGATAGTGCATATGGTCCCCTAAGCACCACTAAGAGTGATGGCAGAGCATCTCTGGGTGTGGCCTGAAACCAAACAAGCAAACAAACAAAAATGATAAAATACATCATAAATTATATTCTATAAAAATAAGGCCTATAAGGATTTTGTCTGACCTCATCCATTTCTTATCTACTTTCAGTTAACCAAGCCCAAAATATCACTTTCAGTGACAGTAGTGTGATCACTCATTTGATTTATTGTTACCTTGAGTGACATACCAGTGCCCCAAGCCAAAACGAAAACTGTTTGTTTGCTAAAGTTTCCTCCTTGGTATCAGTTTATTCCATTTGGAATGTCCTATTTCTGCATTCCCTTTGTGAAGAAGAGATCACTAGTTGAGAGTGCCACTAAGTTTGGTTTTTCTGAATTTACTTTGATATCTGCAATTGTATTTTTATTTACTTAATTTTTTTTATAACTAAGTAAAACACTAGTCTGGCTTCAATAGCACATCTTCAATAACACAAGGTCTAATTTCTTTTCAGATCCTATATATTTTTTTCTTTATTTGATGATTTTAGTGTTAAAGTTTATTTCACTTTTAACATTTATATGTAGCATTAATATTTTAGAACATAATGGCAAAAATGTTTATGATATATGAATAATAGAAACAATATCAAATTATATTGATACTGCTGTGTGATATTATTAGGCTGTTAATTTAATGGAATTCAACACGCCATATACTGTATGATTACATTATCTCATTTAGCATATATTAACATATTACAACACATGTTCAGCACAGGGTAATGTAATAGCCTATAAGACCATGCTCCCCTTTTCTTAGATATGTTGTGTATGGTAACAACTCCATCTTTCTTTTCCACTTAGCAATTTATTTATGCATTCATTTGGGGAGGAAATGTCATACAAACAAAATTCTTGCTCAAATTAGAAAACACTAGAAAGACAATTCCCAGATACACAAGGACATGAAAAATAGTTCAAAGCAAGCAAACAACCAACAGTCCTTACAGAGAATTTGTCCATGTAATGTACAGATGAAACAAAAGAAATAAATCTCTTCGAAGGGCATTTTAGACCCAGAAGGACTAACAGAAAGTCATGGAATCTATTGAACAAAGTGAAGACATATAATTGTTGTCAACTAACAGCATGCAAATGGAAGCCAACCTTGAAAGATTCCCATGATAAAAGTGATATTTTGAAAACAAGAACCTGAGTTTAAATTTTCAAATAATATCTAACTAGAAGAAAGAAAAGGAGAGTCATAAAAACAAAGTATGCAATTTTTCTCATCTGTAGATAGTGCATAGTCCCCATTTTAATAACTGAAGGCACACATATTCATTTTAAAGCTGAACTGTGAGCATAATTCCTACATTACCAATGAAAAGGTGGGTCAAAGCAAGGTGCCTGTGGGATATTTAGAAGGCAGAAGTGGAGCAGTATCCAGTAAAGGATGAAAGCAGAGCAGTGGCTGTAGTTGGGGCTCCTGGTTTGTGACCCATGTCCTTGTCTTCTGACAATAGCATGGACATCTCTTAAGCATCCTTCAACTTTTCCATTCCTGCTTTGCAAGGGAGCTATTAATCGTGGTGAAAACTCATTTCTCCTCTTTAGGATATCACACTAATGAGGTCACAGAGAGGGTCAGAACAGATATGTGAGACCCAAAGTTCATTGCAGGTATTCACAATTGCTAACATTTGGAAAAAACCTAAATGCCCAACAATAGCTGACTGGATAAAGAAGCTGTGATATACATATACAATGAAATACTAATCAACTATAACAAAAGACAAAATCATTCAATTTGTTATCACATGGATGGCACTAGAGGGTATTATACTAAGTATAGTCAGTCAGAAGGAGAGGGACAGATATAGAATGACCTCTGTCATGTGGGGGATATAGAGAGACATAGGGGCTAATAAATGGTCAAAGACAACATAAATGGAAATGTGGTCTACATAGCTGAGTTTATCTGGGGAGGAAGGATAGGAGAGATGGGAGACCTCTGGGACATTGTCAGAGGGAAGCAGCTATGGTATTGGAAAATGAGTGAATGAGGCTATCATTGACAGTGTATCAGCAAAACGAATAAGTACACAGACATAACACACAACAGAGGACTTGAACAGACATGGTTTTCATCTGTTCTCTGGGTTCCAGCTTAATCCAGTGCAGGGATTTTTGTAAACTTCAAGCCCCAGTATCAGTTAATGAGGAAAAAAAAGCTTCCAGAAACTGTTTAACCAGTTCGTTTGTGTACACACAGATTCCGATTAACTATATTAATATATGCATATCTATGTTTGTATACATATATAATATGCATGCACATATGTTCTAGTGGTTATGCTTTTTTCATTGCTCCCTGACTGAAAACATTTCCTTTATGCACACTGTATACAGTTGGGGATTTCATATGTTAAGGATACATCTTGACTAGATCTTGACTGTCACTCACTTTATGTTATTTTGGAAAATTCCCATTCTTTATGAATCTCAGTTTCCCCATCTGTAATGTTGCTATGATTTGGTCTCCAGATGTGTGAGTTTTCTTTAAGCCTTAGTTTGAGAAGCACGGATCCACTGTGACACCAATGTCATAGGTACTAGCCAGCATCATGAAAACATTAAATGGAATAGACTAGATAGAAAATGTCAAAGTGCCTTCACCGCATATCGGAAGTGTAGCTTTTTTTTTAAATTTTAGGTAGACAGATGGATATGAATTCTGGGGCTGACATGTAAAATGCACTTATTACTGGAAATATAAAAGCTTGAAAAATGATTCCCTTTATAATGACTGAAGAAATTATTTCTCAAATCTAAAACCACCTGTTTCCTCTAGTCTGGGCAATTCTAGCAGGAAAACCAGTGATTTTGGTTTTCATCTCTGTGCCTGCCCGACTGTTCCATTTACTCATCCCTCACCACCCTTCCATCCCCTCTCCCCCCACACACACTAGCTCAGTGTTCGGATACAGGCAGAAACCACTGCTTTTTTAAGCTTGCGTTATTTAATAGTATCAAAAATTTCAAGATGAATAAAATACAGGTTTAAATCCGAGTCTTCAGGATTTCTGTGATGTGGGAAAGATTCTTGTCTGGGGACAAACAGTTGGAAGGAAGCCTTGCACGGGAATGTTTGGGGAGGGATGTAAACTTTATTTTTATTATTCATGAAGAATGGAGACAACAGGTCATAAGACATTGCCATTGAAAAGACGGTTTTCAATCTGTGGTATGCATGAGGAGCTGGGACACACAGGTAAGCAGAAGGAGGCAGAGTGGAAGCAGAGACCTTTACTATAGTGTCTGTGCCTAAAGCAGGGCAAGGCAGGGAGGGTAGGTTTGGAACTGGCTTTGTGAATGACTTCAGTGTGCTCTGGGCTACAGATCTTATTCGCTGCTGCCATGCCTGGCCTTGGGTTTGTTCATACAGGGAAGCAGAGGTCCAGAGCCAAGGCCCCCTGCTGATGGCTTGGGAGAATTATTAGACTTGGTTGGGGTTTGAGCTCTGGATTGAATGGTAGGTTTGTTTTTCATTCCTAGAAAATAGCTAAGACCTGGGCTCAGCAATTTCTCCAGGATTGGAAGATATATAAGATATCAAAGCATGAGAAATATTTAAAATATAAAGGCATATAGGGTTTTATGTGGGTTCCAGTTTGCCCTTGTCCCCACAAGGTCAAGTTTACTTACTTGTAATAAGCCTTTGAGTTTAAGACACCTGGGAGTGGAGGGGTGAGGCTCTAACATGTGCAAGGTAAATGCCTTAATTCCCATACTGTCTCTCTGACCCTTTCTCCCTTGATTCTAATTTCGTGAAACACAGTGATTAGAGCCATATTTTTAGTTACATGCTCAGGGTTCAGTGTCAGAAGGATGGAGTTCAACTCCCAGCTTAGCCTCTTTTTTCTTGTAAATATCGTGATGTACTTACTACTAGTTTGTTCTTCATCTATAAAATGGGGATAATAACATCTATGTAGTTTGTTGTAAGGACTAGACAATGTAACACAAAGCCCTTAACACCATGCTTCACACAAAGTATTTGAAGTAATTGGCTGATGTTTTGCTATTATTTATCAATAAAATTGCACTAGACATGGTGCTGGTTCTATAGAGAGAATACCAACCAGTCTGGGAAGGCTGCTGCATGCAAAGGTAGAGTATGCAGAGGAAGTTGCTCTCTAGAAGAAGAGGTGAGCACATCAAAAAGAGGCAAAGAGCAGGGCCAGGCATGGTGGGGGTGGCAAGGCTGGGTGGGCATAATGATGCATAAAGAGGGATCTGAGAATAAATGCCTGTAAAATTAACATCCCGGGTATCTCTTGCCTCTCACCTTCATCACAGCCCATCAAAGAGGAACTACCATTGGTGTAGACCTTGCAAAGTGAATAAGAGATGTCCAGATCAATATCCTAAACAGGAGACGGAGTGACAGTACAGCTGGTAGGGCATTTGCTTTGCACGTGGCTGACCTGAGTTTGACCTAAGCACAGAACTTGGAGTAGCCCTAGTACTACTAGATGTGGCCCAAGGCCCCTTACCCCATTTTTATGAGATGCATAAAAGAGGTCTTGAATGAATGAAGGAGAATGTGTCTTTGCATTCCTGAGATCAGGGAGAGTCAGTCTAAACCCTTTAAACTGGAATGTCAGCAGATCAGCCTCCCAGCCAGACTCAGATCTCATCCAAGGCTTCTACTTGGTCTAACTTAGTCAAATCCTGGAGGAGGTCAGTCAGTGGAAGGTGGAAACTTTCATTTCAGCTGTATGATTTCTGACTTTGCCTAAAACAGCACAGCATTCCAGAGTAGTGAAAGAAGCAAGGACCAAAATAGAGACTTCCTTGGCCTCTCCTTATATTTGTCTGCTGAAACATATGTCCAGGATTTTTATATGGAACTATTTTCTGGAGAAGAATCCTAGAACTGAAACATTTTAGCTCTTTGAAAACTTGGAGTTGTAGTTTATTTGCTCTAAGAGATATAAAGAAACAAAATATTTCCTACTTTCCTATGCTAAGTTCTGAGGGAATTTAGAGAATTATTTGCCATAAAGAATCTTTTATGCAAACTCCAAACAGGATTATTCAAAAACATTTCTAGCAATTGTGTCAGTTATTTTTTGTGGCAAGCATTTTGCATAACATAGCATAGGGGCTAAGAATATTTAGCATTTATTTCATGCTTATTTGTCTGTGGCTTGCTTGTAACTTGGCTTTGTTGGTTGAACTCCCCTGCTCTATGTACCAAATATGGGTGATACTGGTACATAATAGAATACTGGGTGAATACCAGAATACATGCTGGGTTCACTCCTTCCCCACACAGCTTCTCATCAGTTTTAGTTTGACCACTTCCTTGATCATAGTCAGGTTATAGCAGGTTATGAAAGGAAAATGCATATCTCCTCAGGCCTTGGCTTAGAACTGATGTCCACACTTAGTGAAGGAAACCAATGGAATAGCTATCCTTAATAGCTGGTCCCAAGGGAGTGTTGTTGAATAGTTACTCATTCCATCCGTCACATGACAAGACTTTACAAGTTTGTTCAGTAGCAAGTTATTGACAAATTGTTTTAGAGAACAATATTAATCTACTTGGGATGTCGGGGGAGCCACTGGGGTTCCCAACAATACCAGGAAAGCGGGTTCCCTTCTACCTCCAAAGCCAGCGGGGAACAGATGAAAACTCAGGAATCAAGTGCTGTTTTAAAAGACTTTACTATCACAGGTTTTGATATACAATCCAAGAACAGGAAAAACTCCGGACTCTAGGTTTCCAGTTGGACCCCAGTGTAGGCCAAGATGGCTGTCACCAAGTGTTAAAGCCCAACAGAGAATGGAGAGGATGAAGAGAGGAAAATGCCAAGGGAAGCCAAAATGGCAAAAAGGGCCCCTTCTTATCCTAGCTTCTTTTATGGACTGAAACCTGCCAAAATCTTCCAGCCCTGCCCATTGTTGTGGGTTGGGCTATTTAGAGATGTAGCCAGGTAAATGACCCTTTTGAAATGTAGATCTTTAGGTGAGCCTTTGGCTCAAGCTTCACAAAAAGCCAGAGCCGATTTCCAGAGGCAAAATCTCCCTAGCAGAGAGAGGAGGGGCTGCATCTGTGAACCAGAAAGCAGTTCAGAATGTAATTTGTAGGAAATGACATTAATACTTTTTACCATGAATATATAGCTAGCAGATCCCCGACTCTGGATCCCACTAAGGTCCCAAATCCATCAGAATAATTCACTTTGGCATTACCTTTAGAGTCAGAGACACATTATTTTGCCAGGAGGCACACTGGCATGTCTCTGAACTAGGAGAATTAACTACATTATGGTTGATCCAATGTGGCCGAGTACTCTTGGGATATCTACATGTATGTCCCATGCAGGGACCCGTGGGAACAGAATATTGATCTGGGGCAAGCGATATTCATGATAAAAATATTTATGCCGTATAAAATTATGAAATCAGTCCAAGTCTGCCCAGACTCCCATTGTGTCTGCTCTGGAGATTCACCAAAGGCTCTCCACATAAGCTAAGTGTAGCTGGAAGCTAAGGCTCAGTAGGGTGAGTCACCCAATACTGGAAGGCTTATTGGGAAACTCCATGTATCTTGCTGATAAAGTATCTACTTTGCATGTGTGGGGCCTGGATTCAGTTCCTTGGGGTGCAAGAAGCATCTCCCCCAAACAAAACCAAAAGACAGAACAAAACAAAACAAAAAAGACTGAAGCACTGAAATACTCTTTTCGATAATTGTTACAATGATGATGATAGCATCTAACTTGTGAATTGTTTTCTTCTTGGACATAATTGTGTGCAGGATGGTGACTGCAGGGACAATCTGCTGCTGCTTTGGCAAGAAAGGTCAAAGGTCACAGTACAGACTAAGCTAGATTTGGGATGGTAGAAAAAATGAAAGAAGTCAGGTGTTGGGTTATATAAGCTGAGTCTCTCCTAGAATTTATTAGTTGCCAAATTCAGGTGTTTAACCTGCCTTCTAGCGCAATGGAGACAACCCGAGCTATAAATATTTTTTTCTTCAAAAGACCACTTGCTTGTACACAATGAACTTTATCCTAAAGATGTTGGGGAGCTCCGCCGGAGTCCCCAACAGTGCTGGGAAGTGAGTTCCCTTCTACCTCCGGAGCCGGTGAGGAATGGATGAAAACTCAGGAATCCAATGCAGTTTTAAAAGGCTTTACTTATCACAGGTTCAGGCATATAAATCAGCAAAAGGAAAAACCCTGTGCTTAGGATTCCCAGCTAGATCCCAAGACATGTGTAGGCCAAGACGGCGGCCACCACGTGTTAAGGCCCTGTAAAGGGAGAAGACAAGACTCCCAAGAAGGGTGAGAGCTCACAGAGAGCCCAAAAAAGAAGCGTGAGAGAGAGGAAGCAGGCTAGTTTTATACCCCTGCAACTCAGACCTCCCTCCCACTGTTATGGAAAGCAGGGAAATGCCCTAAGGGAATCTCTCCCAGCCCCTCACCTAGGTCCTTTTATATGCTAATGTTTTGAGCCAAGATCTGCCTGGAAATGCCTTTATAGGGTAGAGAAGGGGGTTTCTGAGATGGCATGTCTCTGTACCAAAGACTAATACTAATGCCAGTTAAATATTTCTCCAAGCCTTCACAAGTCTCTTCTACTTCATTGTAGTTTTGTATTTTAGTTGTCTTTGAGTATATCAGGGAGCCATGCTTGTTTGCTTGGAAGCAAACAGCATTTCTCTCTGGTCTAATTACTTAGGGATCCTACGTGGCCAGGCAAATATGCTGGTAAGATCTAGTTAGTCCCACGATGATTGTGGTAGCATGGGAGAATATTTATACCAGCTAGTACAGCATACATGGTCAGATAAACTGCCACATTTAGACTACCCCCTTATCTACGAAGTGATTTGCAGGCAGCAATTCAGAGCAGATGCAGCAGCCCTTAGAGGAGTCCTGCAACAACCCTCTGCATCATTCCTAATAGGCATAGTAGAATTGATGGGGACAAATGACCTGTAAATGTAGGAGAAGGGATCTGAGATTGGATAGGGAACAGGCTGCCTGGCTCCAGAGCCAGCACTGCTGCCTTCCCTTCTGTTTCCTCATCTGTAAAATGGAGATAATAATAAGTGCCCTACTTTCTCACATGGTCGCTGTGAAGACAAAATGAGAAAAGCATGTTGCAAATTTAAGAAACACTATTCAAATGCAAGACAATTTTAGATCCTTCGATTTCTCTCTAAATTAATAATAGCTTCTCACACTTGTACAATGCATTTCGGCTTTGCAAAAATATTTCCACTTCATCTTCTTTGTCTGCAACACAGTTCTCAATTTTTAAGGAGAGGTCTTGGAAGGTTGGTGTGGTCTGTGAATTGTGGAGGCTCATCCTGTAGCAGGGCTAGAAGAAAAATAACCCCAATACTAGTCCTGTTTATTTTTTTAAAAAAATTACATGGCTTCTATTGACTTATATTCCCCCATTTTATGTTTGAAGTTTTGAGTACCAAACTTACCATCTCAAACACCCAAGACTTGATGTTCTACCGCTGAGCTACATTTTCAATCCTCATCCTGTCTTAACTGTTAGAATCCTCTACTTCAGCTTTGCCGTTAAAGTCCTTGAAAGCTAATCTAGAAAAGCATCTGTGAGGAGACTGTTGTTGGCCTGAGGACAGAGTGTGTAAAACCAGTTGTCTCTTGGGATTGGAGTTGATGAGCCCTGAGCTCACCTTGCCCCACTTTTGCAGATTTTGGATTGGTGGAAAGATAACTACCAGATCAGCTACCCAACAGAAAAAAAATTACTGAATTCCCTAGAGCAAAGGGGCAAAATCCTCCAGGACAAAGAACTACCTACTTACTTTAAGAGGAAGGAAACACAAAGTACTTTCTATTCCAGATTACTCATTCAATCCATAGCAAACAGAGGTACACAGGGGTGTAAAAACTTACTCATGGGTAAAGAATGGGGTTTGGATTCTTGGGGGGTCTGGGAATACATTATAAACTCTGACTGAAGAGCCAGGGTGGTTGGGAAGGATTAAGTTCGATAAATGTGTTTAAGGCACTGAGCACAGAGCAGGCACTGCAACTCTTGAGTCTGAACCAGATAATCGGTTTAGTTAAAAACAACTTTGCTAACCCACTTTAGCAAGGCAAAGAGGTTTTTTTAAATTGGATATAAGGTAGATCCCTCCTTGAATTCTCAGGAGAGCTGAATCAAAATCGAGATTACTTAGCCAGGAACAATTCACTTCAGGAACACACATCCCTTTCTTCAATGAACTTCCTGATATTTTCATCAGAAAAACATTTTTTCCTTGGCATTAAATAACCTTACAAAATGATTTTATTTTAGACCCCATGATTTGCAATACTGTTAATGGTAAGATTTCGTGCAGAAAATATTTCAGCACTAGACCCACTAGCAGAATCCCAGTGTCCGTCCTTCCAATGCCCCCTCCCCAATCCCTGCTCTGGTAAACTTCTACTAATGACTAGTTCTCAGTTTTCTGTTGCCTTTGGGCAACTGTTATTTCCTTACTCTGTTTCTTTATCTGAGGGAGACTGAAAGAGGGAGCTTCAGTTTACTCACCAGCTACTGTGAGCAGTCCTGTTTGGGGCTGGCCCATCCTACATTTTTGACTTCCTGCAAATTTCTGTGCTTTTTCTGTAACAGGAGTTAATAATTGTCCATCATAAAATTCTGCCCCCAGAGTTTAGCCTTACTGAGAGGCTGAGATAATGGGAAATACCAAGGACAACCGGCCAGACAAAGATCTGCTAGGTCCTCTATAACATTTGCCAAGGGCTCATTTTTCATTTAAAAGGGTCTGCAGGAAAATCCTTATATTTGACTTTCCTGCATTCCCTGTAACACAAAGACCCATTTTTCCTATAAAAACCCCACAAAGAGACATAGTTAACTTAGTCCTATATTAAGTTTCTCCCCACTTGGAGAGCCTCTTTTTCTCTTCTACTTTCCAACAAATTTGCTACCTTCCAACTCTGAGTCTGAGCATCTTCATTATTCAATATTTTCATTATTGAAAATATTGAAGAACCTGGGAATTGCAAATGAACACAGAGACCCACTACTGCTCTGCCTCACTAGCATCAGGATCATTTCTTTTCTATCCTCCTTCTAACTTATTTCATTTAGCATGATACTCTCCTGATCATCCAAATAGCAAATAAATACATAAATTAAATAATTTATTTTATGATTTCATCATTACTTAAAGCCAAATAATATTTTATTGTCTATATGCACCACGTTTCCTTTATAAAGTCATCTGTTCTTGGACACTTGGGCCGTTTCTAGATTTGGGCTACCTTGAATAGTGCTACAATGAACACAAACAGTCATAATATATTTTCTCAGTAGTGTTTGGGCTCTTGTGGATAAATGCAAAGAAGTGGAATATCTGGGTTACATGGGAGCTCAGATTCTAATTTTTTGAGCAGTGACCAAAAAGTTCATATTGTCAACCTTTCTACCAGCAGTGGCTTAGGTTTCCATTTTCCTCACATCCACACCAAGACTGGTTGTTTTTGTTATTTGTGAAGTGTGCCAGTGTCACTGGTTTGAGACTTTATCTTAATGCTGTTTTGCTCTTTCCTGATGATAGGTTGTTGGAGAGCATTTTTTTCATATCCCATTAAACCAACTGCATCTTCATTGACAGAGTTCCTGTTCATTTTTCCCTTCATTTTTGGTGGTTTTTTTTTGTTGTTGTTGTATTCTTATAAAGTTCTACCAGTGCTTTATATATCTTAGATGCTAATTCTTTGTCAGTGAGTAGTGGGGCAAATGTTCCCTCAAGTCTGTGGCATGTCTTTTTTATGTTAGTCATCAGTTCTTTTGTGGTGCAAAAATTTCTTACCTTTAGGGCCAGAGCGATAGCCTAGCGGGTAGGGTGTTTGCCATGCATGCAGCCGGCCCATGCTGGCCCGGGTTCAATCCCTGGCATCCCATATAGTCCCCTGAGCACCGCCAGGAGTAATACCTGAGTGCAGAGCCAGGAGAAACCCCTGAGCATCGTGGCCCAAAAAAAAAAAAAAAAGCTTGATGTAGCCCAAGTGGCATTTGAAAGAAGGTTGTTAGCAACATGAATAGTCTGAAACCATGTGGACACGTTAATGGTATTTTATTCATATTTACTAAAAGCTTGCTTTCTGATTATGTACTATATTTGCCCACCAGATGAAAAATGTAAATATTTTTGAAACTATATGACTACTGGAATAAAATAATATAATCTCAAAGTATGGAAGGGCTTCCTAAGGGACTTCATTGTCATATGACTGATTCTTAGAGAAAAATTATTTTTATAGATTTAAGTATGTATATATATATGAGCACCAATTCCTGTCCGAAACGAACTTCATAATAAAAATGGAAAACTAGACAGTAATCTGAGAAAATATTTTCGACATAGATTAAAAATGGTTGAGTGCATATAGATATATTATTCCAAAATATATGCATCACATACATATTAATATACTTACATAATTTATGTATATTATATACACATTTTGTATATAATATATTTAAATTATCCAAAACCATAAAAGGTAAGAAATCTGAGCATCAGATGTGAAAAAACATTTAGATAAACAACAGGGACGATAAACATATGAAAATTGTTCAGCTTGCTAGTATTAAAACAAATGCAAATTTAAATAAATAGCATTTTAAATATGTAATATGAACTTCAAAATAGCATGAAATAGAATTTGCATACATAGAGATTTATGATGTAAAGGAAAACAGCCAAGGTTTATACTTTCTATTTAAAAATGTTTTATTAAAAATTTTAAAATGAGGGGCTGGAGCAATAGCCCAGAGGGTAGGGCGTTTGCCTTGCATGCTGTTGGGGGAGCGCCGCCAGGGTCCCCAACAGTGCTGGGAAGCGAGTTTCTTTCTACCTCCGAAGCTGATGAGGAATGGATGAAAACTCAGGAATCCGATGCAGTTTTAAAAGGGCTTTACTATCACAGGTTCCAATGTACAATCCAAGAGCAGGGAAAACCTCCGGACTCTGGGTTCCCAGCTAGGCCCCAGCCAGGTGCAGGCCAAGATGGCTGCCACCACATGGTGAGGCCCAACAGGAATGAAGAGGACAGAGAAGCAAAACAACAAGGGAAGCCGAAATGGCAAAAGGGGGACAAAAGAGAGCTTCTTTCTTCTTGCAACTTATTTTATAGCCAGAAATCCGCCAAAACTCCCAGCCCAGCTCATTCTGGGCTGGGCTATGTAGAAATGAAAACAGGAAAATAGCTCTATAGAAATGTACAAGGACCCAGAGCTAATTCAAAGCCTCCCAGCAGAGCTGGGAGGAGCTGCAAGCCAAATGTAACTTCCTCTGGCAGGAAGGGTTAAATGCCCTCAGGTAATTTCTCCCAGCACCTCACACAATGTCTTTTTTATATGCTAATGTCTTGAGTCAAGATCCACCTGGAAAAACCTCCATATGGTAGAGAAAGGGGACTCTTAGAGGAGTCCTGCAACAGCACACAGCCGGCCTGTGCTGGCCTGGGTTTGATCCCCCGGCATCCCATATGGTCCCCCCGAGCACTGCCGGGAGTAATTCCTGAGTGCAGAGCCAGGAGAAACCCCTGAGCATTGCCGGGTGTGACCCCCAAATAAAAAAAAATTTAAATGAGCCCTCCTCCGTATGGTGGGGACCTCCAGGACTACAACCATATTGGCATGGGAAGTCATGCAGTGCTGGTATTCAAACTCAGGGCACTGTGCACCACAGGCATGAACTCCTAATCTTGGAAATAGAGCTACAGTTCTACTTCCTCCTACGTTGATAGTGCTTATTTTTGTATTGTGAAATTTAGGTAACTTCTCTCTTATTCTAATATTATTTCAATCTCTTCTACAATAAACCTTGATAGATTTTGAAATATGAAGAGCAGTTATTTACATATTCATTGCTTTAATGATTAAACTCAAGCTTCCAGCATTCTGTGAAAATGGGTATTCTTACATTCTCACAGAGGAGTGTAAATAAGTTCAACATTTCTTGAAAGCAATTTGTTGGAGACAAAGTTTCAAGAACAGCATACTTTTGAGCTGACAAATCTGCTATCTGAAATTGGTCATAGGATAAATGAAGGGCATAAGCTATTTCAATCAGGAATATTCATTACAATGCAGATATTTGTAGTTTAAAATTTTGACACCTTACATGTTTGAGAAGACAGAACTGAAATATAGAGCAACTGGCATTTGCCCTAAAGAATGCTATTTGAAATGCCTCTAAAAAGTGAGTGATTCTCAAATTTGAGAAAGACTGTGCTAAACAAAGTAAAGTCTTGTTTTTGTTTTAGGATTCTGAGAATTTAATAGGTTAGTTGTTCAGGTACTTTACAAACTTATTTCTCTATGAAGTATTTTTCATTCTATTAGAAACATCTAGCATTGTGTTCAGAAAACATCAGTTTTAAAACTATTGCATATCAAACTTTGGGAAATTGCAACTTAAATGATGCTGTAGAAGAGAATGTTATATGGAAAAGTATACATATATTTTATAAAATAATGAGAAAAGCATTCTCATCCTGCTTTCGTAGGGCCCAGGTCTCTGAGTTGTATGTTAATGCAGGGAGAACAGTGGAGTCAAAGAGATGTGCCCGCAGCCGGAGGTTCTTTGTCCTTTTAGCTGTTTCTTCGATGCCTTTGAAGGCATTCCATGCCGCTCTCTTCCTCCTGCGCAGCTCAGGTTTTAGGTCATTCATCATGTTGACTTCTCGACCTAGGTACACATAACTGCTGCATTCAGAGATATTTGTTCCATTGAGAGTAAATGGGGCCTCTGGAACTAGTTCATTCTTCATGAACATAGTTTTCTTTAGATTCAGCTGTAGACCTATCTTTCCACATTCTCGGTCAAAGTCAACCAGCATTTGTGTCGCTTGGCTAATGCTACCAGAGAGGAATCGAAAAGAGCTATGCTTGGAATATCATGCCTCACTCAAGTGAGAGAAGGAATCCGGAGTTCTGACCTCCGTCGCTATTCCAGAATCAGGAACGTTGTCTCGTTTGCCAAGGCATCGAAAATCAGATGGGCTGGACATGTAATGCGATTTGGAGACAACCGCTGGACTAGAGCCATTACCGACTGGATCCCACTGGATGTCAAAAGATCACGTGGCCGCCCACCTACAAGATGGTCAGACTTCCTTGTAAAGACCCTGAAGGAATGGTTTGAGGCTCTTCATATTCCTGAATCAACCAGATACCATTGGGCTACATTGGCACATGATAGGGTCAAATGGAAATGTTACTGGCGCCCGCTTGAGCAAATCGATGAATAACGGGATTCAAGTGATCAAGTGAATGAGAAAAGCAGAGTATTCAGACCATGATCTTTTTTTTCTCTTTTTTGGAGAAGGAGGTGTCACAACTGGTGATGCTCAGGGGGTTACTCTTGGCTCTGCACTCAGGAATTACTACTGGTTGTGCTCCAGGGACTATATGGGATGTTGGGGATCAAACATAGGTTGATCTAGGTGCAAGGCAAATGCCCTCCCTGCTGTACTATCACTCTGGCCTGCAGACCATGATCTCTTGAATGAAAGACAATGAATACACTGAAAATAAACTGGACAAAAACATTAATAGCAGAACATTTATTGCCTGTGGTTAGATCTAGGTAATGGAATATGCATAATTTTCATTTTTCTCTTTGTTTATACACAGAAAGACTTTTAACTATGAACATTTATTACCATCAAGGTAGGAGAAATAATAAAAGTTATGAAAATTATGTGGAAGAATATTCAATATATTATTCACAAAATCTTCTGGGAATACAAAGGGAATACAAAAAGGGAATACAAAGCAGTTTGTCCATTATAATTCCCTTTATATATGTATATATGTATATCTTTGCAGAGAAAAAAAGAACCATACAATATATTGCATCAATAAATTTAGAAGTATGTATTGAATTTTAAACAATTTCATATAAACACATGTCTCTGTTGTGTGGGTCTCTTCCCTCTAAGAATATGTTAAACCTATAGATATTTGATGGGAGTGGATCTCTAGGGAAGATATGGAATATATTAGGTGATACATATTTTAGAGCATATATTTCTTATCCTTTAAATGTCTATTATTATGTATTTAGTAACCTATAAAATATTAGCACAATAGGACTTTACCACTACCATTAGCATCACCAGCAACAGGAAGTTTATAGATACATGTATCTATATGTGTCAGTAGTACGGGTCTCCAAATATTTTTCACAGAAATTCATAAACAAAAAGACTTTTAAGGAATTTTTCTAAGGTACTGAAAATGGGCAAAAGAGATCATTGGCCATATCGTCGATTTCTTGAAAGATACAGTTCTGCTGACATGGACTCTGGCTCAGTGAGTTAACTGTTTAAATATCTTTAGATTTGCTACATAGCCTAAAGATCTCAATTTTACCCTCTGAGGTAACCTCCCTGGGGGTGTGGCTGGCTGGGGCTGGTGTACTGAGACTTAAGCAGCAGAGCAACAGGTCTCAGGCAGGCCTCAGGCAGACCTTGGAGGTACTGCAGCCACACTATGGGGGAAAGAAGCAGAAACTATAACTCCCATAATTCCGAGCTGCAGAGGAAATAAATGGGACACTTGGAACCTTCACATGCCAGAACACAACACCTCAGGTAACCTCCCTAAGGGCATGGTTGGCCGGTGGGCAGCCATGTATTAATACAAAAAGCCAGAAATTCAATACTAAGAGGAAGGTGACATCCTCTAAGGAGGGAAATGAGAACACCATCTGCTGAGACTCTTCAAAGTCCTATCTGACAGTGAGAAAAAAACAGTGCCCCAGAAGAATCCACCCTTTATTACCACATCACCCTAGGGAAAAAATGCAGATCACCAGCTCGAAGAGCAGATGAAGAAAACAACCCTGTAGACTCAAAAAATAATACATACATACATAATTTCTCTGACAAAGATTCATAGAAGAAGTAGTGAAGATGTTTAATTAGTTCAATGACAAAATGGAACGAATGCCCAATCAAATACAAGATGACATAAATGAAGCAGTGGAAATTAAAGAAAGCAATCAATAAATTGTGGGAGGATATGAGAACAGAAATGAGAACACTACAAACAGAAATATGATTAATAAAAAAATCAGTAAATGAAATGAAAAAATGCAATGGGGGCTCTCAACAGCAGGATAACAGCAACAGAAGGCAGAATCAGTGAACATCAGCTTCAGAGAGCACTCAGGGAAATGCAACAGATGAAAAAAGACCGAAAATGGATCAGCACTGGAGCAGAGAACACTGGGATGAATCCAAGAGGGACACGTAAGAATCATCAAAGCCCCAGAGGGACAGGAGAGGCAACCCAAAGGAAATAGGTACAGTAAAAAAAAAATATTGACGAAAAGTTCACCAGAGTTAAAGGACACAGGCATTCAGATTCAAGAAGCTCGAAGGATACCAGAAAGAAGAGACCACAAAAAAGAGACTCCAAGACATAATGGATGTCACAGATAGAAATGCAATTCTTCAAGTCGCAAGATCAAAGAACTAAATTAAAGCAAAGGAGCATCCATTTGACTTTCAGCAGACCTATCAGAAGAGACCCTCCAAGCCTGAAGGCACTGGTAGAATATAGTGAAAAAACTTAATGAAATGAAAGTCTTATCACGAATTCTTTACCTAGCTAGACTCTTATTCAGATTTGAAGGAAGGACAGATACACAGATTCATGAATAACCAACAGCTCAGGAACTTCATAGGCTCAAAACAAACCTTAAAGGAAGGAATACTCTAAGACAAGACAAAACCCAAGATAACAATAATAATTATATAGACAGATGAAACAAAATCCCATGACAATAATCTCTGTCAATGTCAACAGTCTAAATGCACCATATAAGAGACAGAGTGTCAAAATGGACCAAAATATTGAATCCAACATTCTCCTTCCTTCAAGAAACACATATGAGCAATCATAGCAAAGATAGGCTCAAAGTTAAAAGCTGAAAAACAATCCTTCACTCAAATAACCCCTCCAAAAGTCAGGGGGTGGCCATACTAGAATCCAACAACATATATTTCATGCGAAAAGGTAAAAAGGGACAGTAAAGGCCACTTCTTAATAATCAAGGGATACATATATCAGGAAGAAATTACAGTCCTTAACATATATTCACACAACAAGGGGAGGCAAAATACCGAAAACTGCTGGTAAACTTCAAAGAACACATTGACAGCAACACAATTGTAGTTGGAGGCAAAATAAAAACCATATGATCATATCAATAGATGCGGAGAAAGCATTTGACAAGATACAAACCCATTCATGATAAAACTCTATGTTAAATGGGAATTGAATAAACTTTTCTCAATATAGTCAAAGTCAGCTACTCCAAGCCCACAACGAACATCATTCTCAAAGTGGAAAAACTGAAAGTCTTCCCCTTGGGTTGGAGACAAATCAAGACTGCCCACTCTCACCACTTCTATTCAATATAGTACTGGTAGTACTTGCCATAGCAATCAGGGAAGAAAAGAACATTAAGGGCATCTGGATAGGAGAGGAAGAAGTCAAGTATGCACTATTTGCAGATGACATGATATTATACCTAGAGAACCATAAACTCTCTAATAAAAAGCTCCTAGAAACAATAGATCCTATAGTAGTGTGGCAGGGTACAAAATAATACCCAAAAGCCAATGGCTTTTCTATATGCAAATAATGAAAGAGAAGAAAGGGATAAAAAGAAATGACCACATTCACAATTGCACCACAAAAATCAAATACCTAGGAATCCGTTTGACTAAGAATGTAAAGGATCTGTGCAAAGAAAACTACAAAACGTTGATTCAAGAAATAAAAGAGGACCTGAGGAAATGGTTCACTCCCAATCCATTCCCTGCTAATGGATTGGGAGATTAATATTATCAAAATGGTAATACTCCCTCTAACTTTATACAGATTCAATATGGTCCCTATAAGGATACCTATGATATTCTTCAAAGAAAGTGACCAAACTCTCCTGAAATTTGTATGGAATAATATAACTCCACAAATAGCTAAAGCAATCCTTGGGAAAAAGATGATGGGAGGTATTAATTTCCCCAATTTCAAACTCTACTACAAAGCAGTCATATAAAAAGGCTCAGTATTGGCATGGGGGGGGGGGGGGGGGGGGGGGGGGGGGGTGGGGCGGGACAGGCACACACCCCGGGGCGTGGGTCCGGGCCGAGGAGGAAGAAATAGGTTTAATTTTTTTGTTTTTCTTTTTTCAAGGGGGAAACAATTGCTGTGGCCGGTACGGGAAGGGAGAAAAAAAGGAGAAGTAATTGGAGACCGCTGGAGGAAAAAAAAAGAGACAGACCTGTAGATATATGGAATAGAACTGAATATCCTGAAACACACTCTCAAAATATATGATCCCTTAATCTTTGATAAAGGAGCAAAAAATATTAAGTGGATCAAAAGAAAACCTCTTCAACAAATGGTGTTGGGAAAACTGGGCAGCTGCATTTAAAAAATGAACTTAAACCTCCATCTAATGATATGCACAAAAAGTCAGATCAAAATGGATTAAAGATCTCAACATCAGACATGAATCTATAAGGTACATAGAAGAAAACATAGTAAAAACACTCTATGGCATTGAGGCTAAAGGCATCTTCAAAGACAAAACACCACTGATGAAGCAAATGGAAACAAAGGTAAACAAATTGGATTTATAAAACTGGAAAGCTTCTGTACCTCATAAAAATGGTGATCAAGATACAGACACAACCCAAAACCCATCTGATAAGGGGTTAATATTCAGGATATATCAGGCACTGGTAGAACTTTACAAGAAGAAAACAGCCAACCCCATCAAAAAATGGGGAGAAGAAATGAACAGAAACTTCGACAAGGAAGAAATTCAAATGGCCAAAAGATATATGAAAAAGTGCTCTTCACTAATCATCAGGAAATGCAAATTAATACAACAATAAGATATCTCACACCACAGAGACTGGCATACATCCAAAAGAGCAAGAACAACCAGTGCTGGCATGGATGCGGGGAGAAAGGGACTCTTATCCACTGTTGGTGGGAGTGCCGACTGGTCCAGCCCTTTTGGAAAACATGTGGACATTTTTCCAAAAGCTAGATACTGAGCTCCCATTTGACCCAGCAATACCACTCCTGGGAATTTACCCTGGGGACTCAAAAACACACAGCAGAAACCCTATCTGCATTCATTGCAGCTCTATTGACAATAACTAGAATCTGGAAACAACCTAAATGACTGAGAACAGAAAATTGGCTAAAGAAACTGTGGTCATCTACACAGTGGAATTCTATGCAGCTGTCAGAAAAGACTAAGTCACGAAATTTACCTGCTAATGGATAGACATGGAGAGGATCATACTGAGTGAAATTAGTCAGAATAAAAAGGGCAGATATAGAATGACTGCATTCATTAATGGAATATAAATATATACCAGTGTCTACTAATTGTGGGAAATGTTAACGCCATACTAGAACTCAGCATTGAATATATACAAAGAGAGTTACATGATAAACCCTAAATGTCTGTAGGGCAAGACTCAATGTGTAAGAAAAGATAGAGAGACAGACGACAGACAGACAGACAGACAGATGGACAGAGAGACATAGAGAGACAGAGACAGAGAGGCAGAAAGAGAAAGAGAGGAAAAGAAAAAGTGACTGCTATAGAGGGAGGCTTGGATGGGTGGGAGGGAATGTGGGGACATTGGTGGTGGAGGGCACTGGTGGAGGGACGTGTGCTGGAACACACTGTATGACTGAGACCCTATTATGACCATCTTTGTAGTTGTATATCTCATGGTGGTATAATAAAAAATAAACAAATTATATCAATAAAACAAAGAAAAAATTTTACCCTCTGTTCCGTTTTTAATATCTACTCTCAGTCCATGGAGAGGCAGTAATATTAATATGGTGACCCCCTAATTCTGCTAGGTTTTTCTGGTTCTCTGTGTGTGATTATTGCTGGTCTTAGTTGTGTTCAATTGAGGCCAGTAGGGTGTGAGTTATATGTCACTTCTGGTGGTGGACTTGGTTTCTATTGTATGCTGTCCTTTCTTTACCATCACCCAGCTATGCTTGATATTGGGGTGTCACTGGGCAGAGTCCTAAAGAAAGTTCAATGATTATAGAAATCAGAATCCTCAACTGAAGGAAAAATATACTTTAAAAATGTCCATCAGTGGGTGAATGTATGAAATAAATGTGATATATATGTATGTATATATATACACACATGCATATATATTTATATATGTGTGTATATCTATAATGAAACAATATGGTTGTAAAAATGAGTGTATTGGTGTTTACAGAAATAACTGGAGGCCATTATGGAATCAAAGTAGAGGCCTGAGCAAAAGCACGGTGGATAGGGCATTTGCCTTGCACTCAGTGAACCCGGTTCGGTCCCGGCATCCCATATGGTCCCCTGAGCACCACCAGGAGTAATTCCTGAGCAAAGAGCCAGGAGTAACTCTTGTGTGCCACCGGTGTAACCCAAAAAAGCAAAAAAAAAAAGTAGAATAAGACTCATAAGACTTATTCGTGATATAATCTCACATTTTGAGATCTAGAAAACTTGAACTTAAGAACCAAAGTGTTTAATAGTGGTTGTTAGAGGTTAGAGAACATGGGAAATAGAGATTGTCCATAGAGTACTTATTTCTAGTTATGAGACACATAATTTCTAGCGGCCTAGTATGATGATTATAGTGAATAACAATGTACTATGTAGACAAAAATTGTTGAAAGTACTTATTCTGTTCTTATCAAAATAAATGCAAGGAGCTCAGGTGGTTGGAGCACATGCCTCTGTGTGAAGACCCTGAGTTTGATACCTGGCACCATATGGGCACTGAAGCACGTCTAAATGTGACCCTGAAGATGCTTTAGCACCACCTACCAATACTTCTCCAACCCACTCCGGGCCAAGCTATACTGATGGTGGCCTTTTGCCCTCCAGAACGACTGTATATGACCCCTATGAAAAAAAGAGAGACACAAAGGCATATATGACATGAACTGCTATTTACTTGATTATAATAAGCATTTCACAATATAAGTTTATATGAAATCATCATGTTGTACATTATAAATGTATATAATTTTCACCAGTCAATTAATACCACCCTAGCTGAAAAATTAAGAACTAAATTCCTGGTTGTTTAAACCACCAATGTTTGGGGATATTTGTTACTACACACAAGGTAACCTTTGTCACTACATTCAAACTAACATTGAGATCGTGTTTTCACAATGGGCTCTCTTAGGCTGCTTTTCTAATTCCTGTGTAACTCTTAAGAGAGTTTTAGCTAATTCAGGTGTGAGAATTTAAAATCAGTAAAAGTAAAACAAATCATATGAACAATTTTTTAGCATTTTTATTATTTTAAAAAATGGTGCTAGCAATTAAATGCTTGAATTTTTTTAAATGGCTATGAAACAAAATTACAAATGATTGTGTATAAGCCCATATCTACACATAAATATTAGCACATATAGTAACTTAAATTATGTGATCAAAGGTCTGTAAATTACTGTATCTGTACATACCACAATGACTCTTGTATGTACAATGGGAGGTTGAACGAAACTGAGGTAGATGAGGACAGTGATAAAGTATCATCTTGCTCAGACACATAAGTATAAGCCCAGGATGCATGATGGGCAGGATTTCCTGTATTATTCAGACAAGTTTTCTTCTCCCCTTGACCACCCCCTAAAACTTGTGGTTTGTAGCTTGTAATTACACTAATGCATCAAGGCTGTTTTTAGCCGGCTTTTACTTGCAGAGTGACAGTATGGATTCCATAATGTTCTGAAGACTTTCTCCATGATCTAATGATTGCTAGAATATTCTCATTTCTTTCTGGTCCATGAGCTCTGGTTTTGTACTGCATTTAGGACAAGAATGTGTTGGCAAGAGATAAAATTGAAGAAATAGGAAAAGGTCATTGAATGGAGGGACTATTCGGACTTGTTTAAGTTGTTTCTTATAAGTCAACCTGCAATCATAACCTAAGCACAAATTATTCACAAAGAAGTGTATATAATAAGAGGATTATAAGGTTAGAACAGCAAAAGATGAAGAAACCAATGGTGAGGACCAAGCATTAAAGACGGCCAACAGTAATTCCCACTCCTTGGTATTCTTTTTCTGAAAGTTCTCTTCCACATTGTACTGAGACTTATCGAAAGTGTGACCAATAATACATAGCAGGAGTGATGACAGGCCCTTTCTGAGATCAGGTTCTGTTTAGGGTGCTCTCATTTATTTGATAACTTGGATTGTTTTCTGTGGAGTACACAATTACAATGCTGTTTGCGATCCTATAGAGACCCTCTGGCAAGCGACTGCAGCCAGCTGCTAACGGTCATAAGAGTGATCTTGGAAACAAATCCTACCAGTGACTGCTGCTGAAGCTAACAATCTCACTACAGCCAGGTCAACTGCTCCCAGATCCCTGACCCTTAGATACTATCACTGTCACTGTCACTGTCTTCCTGTTCACCATCGATTTGCTCAGGCGGGCCCCCTGTAACATCTCCATATGTCCTGTCTCATGCTAGTAGAGCCCAAGGGCATCTGTTGCTTCAGGAATATAAAGATCTTCAAACCATTCCGTCAGGTCATGGGAATGAGGTCTATAATTGTTACAGGTATTTGCCATATCAAACATGACACAGGTAGCTTGCCAGGCTCTGCCATGCGGGTAGCATACTCTTGTAATCATCTCTAAATCTAGCATTTATTGATGACCACATGCTTTAAGCGACTGCGTGAGCCAGACTGTGATAGGCTGGTCTTCTGGGTGGAGTTCTGACAAGGGGAAGTCCGGGTGTGGAAAATGGAGGCCCTCATGGAGTGGGGGGTCATCTGGCTTGGTGCAAGGCTCTGCTGGGGTGGCGAGCCAAGGCTAGAGCCCGCCATCCCTCCTGGTGCCTCGTGAGCGGCTGGGCACAGGGAGAGCCAGTGGCAGCTCTGCCCCATGTCTATGAGTCTCTGGATCAGCATACCTGGCCAGATTTAAAAAAAGACTTCTGCAGGATGGATCTCAATGAGCCAGGCTGTGATAGGCTGGTCTTCTGGGTGGAGCTCCAACAAGGGGGAAGTCGGATGTGGAAAATGGAGGCCCTCATGGACTGGGGGTCGTCTGGCTTGGTGTGAGGCTCTGCTGGGGTGGCAGGCCAAGGCTAGAACCCGCCATCCCCTCCCAGGTGCCTTGTGAGCGGCTGGATGCAGGGAGAGGCCAAAAGTTTGTTTTAAAGTATTAATTTGTGAAGCAATTAGGAGTGTAGCAGTAGATAAATAAAACACCAAATAAAAATGCGGTTTCAGGAAGCATTAACCATTCTCTTGATCCTACAGAGGAACTCTGGAGAGAGTTTTACTTGATAGTTGGTCCACACTTGGGGTAAGGGACTGGGCATTCCTTCTATTTTCTGACATTGGCCATAGACTACCCTATCTCTTCTGACTCTATTTGTGGACAGAGCAGTTCCACTTGTACAAGAGAAGTCCTCCACAGATCTAGTATGTGAGGCATTAGAAAGACAAGATAGAACTAGGAGATAATCACTTAAAATAAATAATTCCGACCCAAGGCCCTTGCGCTGAAGGCAAACAAGGAGATGAATATCTATAAATAGTAGAAGGGACTCAAGGGAGTCTGAGTCCTACCACTACACTCTAAATAGTGTAGTGGCATACTTGACCTTGGACTTAGATCTGTAGGTGATAGTGACCTAAGAATGACAAGCAAGGACTTGATTTCATTTATTTTCTGTTTTGGATATGATCACACTGGCAGTCACAGGGGAAATAATGACATTACGAATTTGTTTTACAGTGATTTGAGGTACATTTGCCAAAAATGATCAGGTAATGGATTCATGGGACTGAGTAAGCAATTTGCTGAAAATTTTGAAGCCACGAAGAGGGAGTACTTACTATGTCTTTCAAGCTTGAGGAGAGAGAGAGAGAGAGAAAGAGAGAGAGAGAGAGAGAGAGAGCACAAATGGTGAAGAAAGACTAACATTCAAGAGCTACAAGTCATATGTGTCTTAATGTCTCTTTTGACTGACTTTATCCTTCTCACCATCTCTTCTTTTTATTCATCTTCATTATAATTTTTTCAGCAAGAACTTTGATAACGCTGTGAAACTTAGAGTTAAAATCAAGTATGCTTCATATGTTGAAAAATGAATAGTAAATGTAAACAAATAATTGCACTACTAAATGGTAAAAAACTAAAGTTTCATAAAATGTCCAATTTATTTCCATCATTTCTCTGTTGTAAAATATCTTTCTTCCCTTCTTTTATCCTTGGTTACCTCCTCCCTTAGTTTTTCTTCCCCGTTTGTGCCTCTTTCCTCATATTCATCTTCATTTCCCCATTAATTTTCTGGGCCATTTAATATCTTGGTTAAAAGTTTCTCTGTGTCTTGCTTACGTTTCTGAATTCCCTGTCCTGCCCCTATTGCTGTGTTACTTAACTTTGCAAAACCGGTGGAAAGATTTTTGATTAAATCAAACTGCATGTGTCTGCATTGATGTTTTCTGTATTGGTTGGGTTCCCTGAGAGCTTGAGGTCTGAAGTGTAGAATTTGCTATTTAGCAAACACTGCTCTTTTGGATCCCAGTGTCCTGGTCTTGAGTGTGCAAGTGACAAAGAGTTTAGGTTGCAGGAACTGTGAGTCCTCAGCAGAGATGCTTAGCTCATAGAGACCATCATTAACAATTGGATTTTCCAATTCCTTTTCCCTCTGGATCTTCAGGACTCTGTGCTCACAGCTGTAATCAGATGCTCATCCTTGTAGTTCTCCTGGGAAAGCAGGCTCATTGCAGGCAAAAATTCTGCTGGAACTAATGGGTTTCCCAGCAGACTTCTCACTTCTTTTGTTACTTGGAGTTGCCTCAAATGTCCCCCTTCAGTCTACTTCCCTTTTCCTATTGTCGTAATCCTATTTCGTTCTTTCAACACAGATCCAGCAACTTTATTTAAGAGAAAGGTTGGCAAGAAAGAACCCAACATGAACTTGGAGCCTAAAATATCTTTAATAACTTCACATTCTTAAATGACTACTAAAAATAGCATAGTACAGCAACGGACTCTAGTTTGACTTGTGATAATTAGGTACAAATATTAGTTTTGCTCCTTTCTCCATCTTCTCTAGGTCATGATGATTGTTTTTTTTCTATTGTCGATTTATGGTACTGGGCTATACCTGGTAGTTCTGGTAGTCGTGCTTGTGGTATCCTGGTTATAATTCAGGTTCTTGTATATGCAAAGCATGGACCTGTGGCCCTTGAAATATTTGCCTGACCTTTCTTGTGTTATTTAAAAAATAAACAATAAGGTGGCATTGAGTCAGCTTTTCTTTTTTTAATATTTTTTAAAATTAAAAAAAATTTTACAATTACAAATATATACAATTAAAAGTTCATATTTGGGTTTTGGTCATACAGTGTTCCAGCACCCATTCCTCCACCAGTGCCCATCTCCCACCACCAACGTCCCAGGTACCCTCCCTCTGCCCCAGCCCTCTTCCATGGCAGGTTCTTTTTCCCTTTCTCTCTCTTTCTCTGTTCCTTCCCTTCCAGACTATGTATTATAGAACATACATTAAAGGGTTATCATGTGTATCTTTTTGCCTCTATTTAATGCTCAGTTCTAGGTTGGTATTCGTACTTTCACAATTGTTAGCACACTGTTCCATTTTCTGTCTTACCTAGCCTCTGACTCCCACATGTTTGTGATGATTTCCACCTTTGACAAGACCTCCTGATACATGTTTCACTTGACCTTGGATATTGGTATCATAATATGCACATATATATTTATGTTATGCAAATAAATGCAGTCATTCTGTATCTGTATCTCTCCTTCTAGCTAATTTCACTCAACATAATCTTCTCCATGTCCATCCATTTATAGGCAAATTTTATAACTTCACTTTTTCCTACCAGCTGCATAGTATTCCATTGTGTAGATGTACCAAAGCTTCTTTATCCAATCATCGATTCTCGGGCACTCTGGTTGTTTGCAGATTCTGGCTATTGTGAATAATGCTGCTATGAACATAAAAGTAGGGATGGTGTTTCCACTGCATATTTTTGACTTCCCAGAGTAGATTCCCAGGAGTGGTATGGCTGGGTCAAATGGGAGTTCAATTTCTAGTCTTTGGAGGAATGTCCATATTGTTTTCCAGAAAGGCTGTACCAGCCGGCATTTCCACCAACAACGGATGAGTGTCCCCTTTTCCCCACATCCATGCCAGCACTTGTTGTTCTTGCTCTTTTGAATATGTGCCAGCCTCTATGGTGTAAAATGATATCTCATTGTTGTTTTGATTTGCATCTCTCTGATGATTAGTGATGACGAGCATTTTTTCATATCTTTTTTGGCCATTCGAATTTCTTCCCTTGGTGAAGTTTCTGTTCATTTCTTCTCCCCATTTTTTGATGGGGTTGGCTGTTTTCTTCTTGTAAAGTTCTACCAGTGCCTGATATATCCTGGATATTAACCCCTTATCAGATGGGTTGTGGGTGAATATTCTTTCCCATTCTGTTGACTGTCTTTGTATCTTAGTCACTGTTTCTTTTTGAGGTGCAGAAGCTTTTTAGTTTCATGTAGTCCCATATGTTTATCTTTTCTTCTAGTTGCTTTGTTAGTGATGTTTCACCTTTGAAGATGCCTTTAGCTTCAATGTCGTGGAGGGTTTTTCCTATATTTTCTTCAATGTACTTTATGGATTCAAGTCTGATATTGAGATCTTTAATCCATTTTGATCTGATTTTTGTGCATGGTGTTAGACACAGGTCCAAATTCATTTTTTTACATGTCGCTGACCAGTTTTCCCAACACCACTTGTGGAAGAGGCTTTCCTTACTCCATTTTGGACTCTTTGCACCTTTATCAAAGATTAAATGATCATGTGTTTGAGGTTGGGTGTCAGGATACTCAATTCTATTCCATAGGTCCACAGGTCTGTTTTTATGCCAATACCATGCTGTTTTAATTACCACTGCCTTGTAGTACAGCTTGAAGATGGGAAAGGTGATGCCTCCCATCTTCTTTTTCCTGAGGATTGCTTTAGCTATCCTTGGGGGTTTATTGTTCCATACAAATTTCAGGAGCGTTTGGTCAATTTCTTTGAAGAATGTCATGGGTATCCTTATAGGGACTGCATTGAGTCTATACAGAGCTCTAGGGAGTATTACCATTTTGACAATGTTGATTCTCCCCATCCATGAGCAGGGAATATGTTTCCATTTCCTTGTGTCCTCTTTTATCTCTTGGAGCAGTGTCTTGTAGTTTTCTTTGTACAGGTCCTTTACACACTTGGGTAAGTTGATTCCTAGGTATTTGATTTTCTGTTGCACAATTGTGAATGGAATCGTTTCCTTAATATTCCTTTCTTCTCTTTTTGTTATTTGTATATAGGAAAGCTACCGACTTTTTGGGTGCTGATTTTGTATCCTGCCACTCTACTATATGCATCTATTGTTTCTAGGAGTTTTTTGGTAGAGAGTTTAGGGTTATCTATTATAATATCATGTCACCTGCAAACAATGATAGCTTGACTTCTTCCTTGCCTATCTGGATGCCCTTGATGTCCTTTTCTTCTCTGATTGCTATGGCAAGTACTTCCAGTACTATATTGAATGAAAGAGGTGAGAGTGGGCAACCTTGTCTTGTCCCTGATCTCAGGGGGAAGGCTTTCAATTATTCCCCATTTAGAATGATGCTCGCTGTGGGCTTTTGGTAGATGGCTGTAAATACCTTGAGGAAAGTCCCTTCAATTCCCATTTTCTGGAGGGTTTTAATCATGAACGGGTGCTGGATCTTGTCAAATGCTTTCTCTGTGCTATTGATAGGATCATATGGTTTTATTTTTCTCTTATTGATATGATGTATTATGTTGATTGACTTGCGAATGTTGAACCATCCTTGCATTCCCGGGATGAATCCTACTTGGTCAAGATGTATAATCTTGATGAGTCTTTGGATTCTATTTGCTAGTATTTTGTTGAACATCTTAGCATCCGTGTTCATCAGGGATATTGGTCTGTAGTTTTCTTTCTTTGTGTTGTCTTTCCCTGCTTTGAGTATCAGGGTGATATGTGCCTTGTAGAAGCTGTTTGGGAGTGTTTCTGTTTATTCTATTTCCTGGGAGAGCTTGAAAAGGACTGGCAGTAGGTCCTCCTTAAAGGTTTGGTAGAGTTCACTAGTGAATCTATCGGGACATGGGCTTTTTTTGTTTGGGCAGACTTTTAATTACTGTTTCAATTTCCTCTATGGCAGTAGGCTTATTCAGATATTGGAGGTCTTCTTGTTTCAATCGTGGGAGGTTATAGGACTTTAGGAATTTATCCATTTCTTCTAGATTCTCATGTTTCAGGGCATACAGGCTCTCAAAGTAATCTCTGATGATCTTTTGGATTTCTGTGGTTTCTGTTGTGATGTCACCATTTTTATTTCTGTTTCCGTTTATTTGTGTTCTCTCTTTCCCTGTCCTTACAAGTCTTGCTAATGGTTTGTCAATCTTGTTTATTTTTTCAAAAAAACCAGCTCTTGGTTTCATTAATCTTTTGGATTTTTTTTTTTGTTTGTTTCCAGCTCATTGATTTCCTCTCTAAGTTTTATTATTTCCTTTTTCTGCCTGGGTTGGGCTCCTTTTGTTGGTCTTTCTCTAATGTCTTCAGCTGTGTAGTCAGGTTATTTATGTGGGCCCTTTCTTGTTTCCTGATGAATGCTTGCAGAGCTATAAACTTCCCTCTTAACACGGCTTTTGCCGTGTCCCACAAGTTCTTATAGTTGGTGTCTTCATTTTCATTTGTTTCCAGAAATCTTTGGATTTCCTGTTTGATTTCTTCTATGACCCATTTGTTGTTCAGGAGTGAGCTGTTCAGTTTCCAGGTGTTTGGTTTGTCTCCCTGTTTCTGTGTACGGTTAACTTCCATTTTCAGTGCATCATGGTCTGAAAAGATAGCTGACACAATTTCTATCTTTTTATTTTATTGAGGTATGCTTTGTGGCTCAGCATGTGGTGTATCTTGGAGAATGTTCCATGTGCACTAGAGCAAAATGTGTATTAAGCCTTTTTTGGTATGAAAAGCCCTGTATATATCCACTAGTTCTCTTTCTTCCATTTCTTTCTTCAGGGCCAATATTTCCTTGGTGAGTTTTAGTCTTGTTTATCTATCTATCATTGATAGAGCAGTGTTGAAGTCTCCAACTATTATTGTGCTACTGTTAATGTCTTCTTTGAGGTCTCTTAGCAGTTGTTTTATGTAGTTTGCTGGCCCCTCATTTAGTGCATATATGTTTAGTAGTGTAATTTCTTCCTGGTGTACATACCCCTTAATTAATAAGAATTGGCCTTCGTTGTCCCTTTTAACCTTTTTCAGCCTGAAGTCTATATTATCTGATACTAATATGACCATACCAGCCTATTTGGAGGAGTTGTTTGCGTGGAGAATGGTCTTCCAACCTTTGACTTTGAGTCTGTGTTTGTTCTGATTATTCAGATGTGTTTCTTGTAGACAGCAGAATGTTGCGTTCAATTTTTTTAATCCATTTTGTCACTCTGTGTCTCTTAATTGGTGCATTTAGACCATTGACATTGAGAGAGATTATTGTCATCGGATTTTTTGTCATCTTTCTGTTTGTGCTTGTTGTGCTTTTGGGTTTGGTCATATTACAGTAGACCCTTCAGTCCTTCTTTTAAAGTTGGTTTTGAGTCCATGAAGTTCCTGAGGTGTTGCTTATCCATGAAGTTGTGTATCTTTCCTTCATATCTGAATGTGAGTCTGGCCAGGTAAAGAATTCTTGGTGAGGCCTGCTGTTCATTGAGCCTTTTCACAATATCCCAGCATTTATTCGGGCTCGGAGTGTTTCATCAGATTAGTTAGTCTGCTGTAAATTTTAGGGATTTTTATTTGTATGTGATTTCCTTCTTTGATCTTGCGGCTTTCATTATTCTATCTCTTCACTTGATCACTTGAATCCTGTTATTCATCGATTTGCTCGAGCTGGCGCCAGTAACATTTCCATTGGACCCTATTACGTGCCAATGTAGCCCAATGGCATCTGGTTGATTCAGGAATATGAAGAGCCTCAAACTGTTCCTTCAGGGTCTTAACAAGGAAGTCTGACCATCTTGTAGGTGGGTGGCCACGTGATCTTTTGACATCCCGTGGGATCCAGTCGGTAATGGCTCTAGTCCAGCAGTTGTCTCCAAATCGCATTACATGTCCAGCCCATCTGATTTTTTGAAGCCTTGGCAAACGAGACAGCGTCCCTGATTCTGGAATAGAGACGGAGGTCAGAACTCCGGATTCCTTCTCTCACTTGAGTGAGGTGTGATATTCCAAGCATAGCTCTTTCGATTCCTCTCTGGGAAACCAGAATAGGCGTTCTCATCCTGCTTTCGTAGGGCCCAGGTCTCTGAGTTGTATGTTAATGCAGGGAGAACGGTAGAGTCCAAGAGATGTGCCCGGAGCCGGAGGTTCTTTGTCATTTTAGCTGTTTCTTCGATGCCTTTGAAGGCATTCCATGCCGCTCTCTTCCTCCTGCGCAGCTCAGGTTTTAGGTCGTTCATCATGTTGACTTCTCGACCTAGGTACACATAACTGCTGCATTCAGAGATGTTTGTTCCATTTAGAGTGAATGGGGCCTCAGGAACTAGTTCATTTTTAATGAACATAGTTTTCTTCAGATTCAGCTGTAGACCTATCTTTCCACATTCTCGGTCAAAGTTAGCCACTCTTCTGTTCTCAGGCATTCAGCTTGTTTCCAGATTCTGGCTATTGTGAAAAATGCTGCAAGGAATGTAGAAGTGCAGATAGCATTTCTGCTGTGTGTTTTGGGGCCTCCAGGGTATATTCCCAGGAGTGGTATTTCTGGAGCTCAATGTCAAGTTTTTGGAGGAATGTTAATATTATTTTCCAAAGGGGCTGGAAAGTCAGGACTCCCACCAACAGTGGATGAAAGTTCCTTTCTCCCTGCATCCACACCAGGACTGGTTGTTCTTGCTCTTTTGGATGTGTGCCAGTCTCTGTGGCATTTCTGGAACATTTCTATTCTTTCCCACTGTGAGTTTTTATATTTGCCTTCTCACTAGATTGCAAATGTTCATTTTTCTGCACCTCTCTATATCACCACTGTATTTTTATTTCTTGTCTTTTTATAATAGTCATTCTTAAAAAAGATAGACTGTATCTCATTGTGGCTTTGATTTGCAGTTCCCTATATTAGTTTTGATTTGCAGTTCCCTATTATATTTGCAATCAAATATAGGGAACTGCAAATCAAATTATATTTGATTAGTGTGGTTAAGTACAATTTTCTGGATTTGAATATCTTTGTCTACCTGCCCAAATACCAAATTCTGCAGGATGGATATGTCGTTCCAACATTCTCCCGTCTGAAATCCAACATGCCATTTCCTCAGTAAAGAAGGAAACAGCACCTTCTTTAGGCCCAGACAAAGTCAGACCCGAACACCTGAAGAATCTGCCGTCAGTACTCATCAATACACTGGCTCGGCTCTTCACACCGCTACCTGTCCGAATGCCCGGTGCCCTCCCATTGGAAAACCAGCAAGACAGTTCTACTGTTCAAGAAGGGAGACATCCACAAGCAACTATCGCCCCATCTGCCTGTTGTCTGTCATCTACAAGCTGTTTACCTGAGTCATCCGAACAGGATTGGCAGAACATTAGGTGAATGGCAACCATGAGAGCAAGCTGACTTCCGAAAAGAATTCAGCACAATGGACCATATTCATATGGTAACCAAGCTCATTGAGGTTTGTAGGGAGTTCAGGATGCCACTATGTCGGGAAGCCCCAGGGGTCCCTGACAGTGTCAGGACAGAAGTTCTCTTCTACCTTCGAGGACTCCGTGAGAACAGATGAAAACTTACGAGTCCAGTACAGTTCCAAAAAGGCTTTTTAATAGTACAAAAGCTCTTCCACAGCACTCCAATATAATGAACAAACTCTAGCTCTGGTCCGAACTTAGACCATACAAAAAAGCCTAAGTCTCCCACCAAAGAGAGAGGGATCTCACCCGAGCTGAGTCCTACTCAGAAGAAGGAGCAAAAGGCCAAAGAGCCAAAAGCCAAAAGCAAAAGGCTGAGAAGCCAAAAAGCTGAAAGCTGAGGAGCCAAAAGCCCAAAGCGAAAGGCCCAATGTCAAAAGGTGAAGGGGCCTCAAGTCAATCCCTTTATATACACCAAAGTAATCCAATTTGTGACAGGGAGGGTCATGTCAACAAAGAACCCTAAACAGAGTGTAGAAGAGCAGTGCCACACCCTATTGCAGGTATAAACAAAGGTTACACCAAGGACTAATCTCTTCTTCTGAGATTATCTCTTATGTAATATACTGGAGAGAGGGAGGGGGCTGATATAAAGTAATACATCTTAATTTCATGAGCTTCATGTAATCTAGATGGTACCCACAAGGTCCTTCTTATTATTATCTGCACCAGGTCCTTCTTATTATTATCAGAATCAGCAGAGTGATTCTGAGTATATTGTTCTGTGTACTGAAAGGGTCACACTCGTATGCTTAAAGCAAACTAGTATGATCCTTCCTATAGTCTGGGAGTGGTCAAAACAACAAAACTCCCAGAATAGCTAAATCTGTCCTCCAACACCACTCTTTCTCAGGTTCATTGATTTAAAGAAAGCCTTTGATTCTGTGGAGACTGAAGCGGTCATCAAAGCCCTAGCCAAACAAGCCTTTCAAACCCAACACATCAAGATCCTTCATGAGCTGTATTACAGATTCACCACTAGGATCTCACCATTCTACAAAGAAGTGATCATCAACTTCAAAAGAGGGATTTGAAGGGTGATACCATTTCACGGGAATCTCTTCAGCGACACCCTCAAGAACGTCATGCAACAATTAGAATGGGAAGAAATGGAAGTGAAGATAGACCGTCGGCAACTAAACCACCTCCGCTTTGCTGATGACATCATTCTAATAACACCAAATATTATCCAAGTGGCACAAATGCTGGCTGACTTTGACTGAGAATGTGGAAAGATAGGTCTATAGCTGAATCTCAACAAAACTATGTTCATGAGAAATGAACTAGTTCCAGAGGCCCCATTCACTCTCAATAGAACAAACATCTCTGAATGCAGCAGTTTTGTGTACCTAGGTCGAGAATCAACATGATGAACGACCTAAAACCTGAGCTGTGAAGGAGGAAGAGAGCAGCATGAAATGCCTTCAAAAGCATCGAAGAAATAGCTGAAAAAGACAAAAACCACCCCGGCTCCTTGCACATCTCCGACTCACCATTCTCCCTGCATTAACATACGCCTCAGAGACCTGGGCCCTACGAAAGCAGAATAAGAATGCTATTGGGTCTCCCAAAGAGAAATCGAAAGAGCCATGCTTGGAATATCATTCCTCACTCAAGTGAAAGAAGGAATCCTGAGTTCCGACCTCCATCAATGATCCAGAGTCAGGGACGCTGTCTCATTTGCTAAGGCATCAAAAATCAGATGGACTGCACATGTAATGCGATTTGGAGATGACCACTAGACTAGAGCTGTTACCGACTGGATCCCATGGGATGTCAAAAGATCACATGGCTGCCCACCTACAAGATGGGCAGCCTTCTTCATCAAGACCCTGAAGGAATATTTTGAGGCTCTTCTTATTCCTGAAGCAACCAGATGCCATTGGGCTACACTGGCATTTGATAGGGTCAAATGGAAATATTACTGGCACCCACTCAAGCAAATCGATGAATAACAGGATGTCAAGTGATCAAGTGGCTTATTATGCAGTTTTGCTATTTAGTCCCTTCATATTTTGTTTCTTATATAATGATTAGATTATTGTTTTGCAAATGTTTCCTTCTGTTCCACAGGTTGAATTTTCATTGTGTTGATTTCCCTTTGTTATGCTAAAAGATTTATAGTTTGATCAAGCTTTTCCTCTTTGCTTTTTTCTTTTAATGTCTATTCATTTGGTATCATAGTCTAATTGACAAAACCAATATCAAGGAATTTTTCCCTTCCATTTTCCTCTGGAGGGGGTGGTGTGGTTTAGAGCTTATGTTTAGAGTTAAATTTTTTGAGTGGTATAAAATTTATAGTCAGAACTATCCTCTCATCAGAACTCCACCCAGCAGAAGGGCTGATCACAGCCTGGCTCATCACTGACCCACCCTTTAGCAATTTTTCCAAGCCCAGCCCAGGTATGATGATCCAGAGATTCACACACAAGGGGCAGAGCTGCTACTTGCTCTCCCTAGCACAACTGATCACGAGGCATCTGGGAGGGATGGCGGCTTCTAGCCCTGGCCCACCACCACAGCAGAGCCTCACAAGAAGCCAGAGGAACCCCCCACACCATGAGGGCCGCCATTTTCTCCATCCAGACTCCCCTCTCATCAGAACTCCACCCAGCAGAATAGCTGATCACAGCCCAGCTCGGTTCATCAATAAATGTTTGAGTTTTGAGGTGACTACAAGATTATCCCACCCGCATGGCAGAGCCTGTCAAGCTACCCATGTCATATTTGACATGCCAAACACAGTAACAATTATAGACCTCATTCCCATGACTTGATTGAATTGTTTGAGGCTCTTTATGTTCCTGGAGTGGGCAGATGCCCTTGGGCTATCTCACATGTGACAGGACATATTGAGATGTTACTGGTGCCCGCTCGAGTAATCAATGATCTACATGAAGTCAAGTTATCAAGTGATCAGGTGATCAAGATAAAATCAATACTTGGTTTCATTCTTCTGCATGTGGGTACGCAATTTCCTTAGCACCCCTTTATGTATTCCTGGTTCACTTGTCATATATGAGTTAACTTTAAGTGTATTTGTTTATTTCTTGGCTTTGGATTCTCTTCTGTTGTTCTATGTTCATATGCCAATCCCTGTCTGTTTTATCTGTCTTAGAGTTGTGTGTGTGTGTGTGTGTGTGTCTGTGTCCTGAGGTGTCAACAGGGCTTCACATGGATACTACGTGTTCTGCTGCTAATCTGTATGCCCATCTTTGTTTTGATTATGCCATAGATTTGCAGTATCAGTTGAAGCTGGGAAGTGAATGACTTTAGCTCTAATCGTCTTTCTTAGATAATTCCCCTTTTCTGGAAGTGACTCAACTTAGCAGCTGATAAACCCTATAGAAGTTGAAACCTCTAAAGATCTTTTCATTTATACACTGTTTTGTTCTAATTCCTTTAGTAACTTGAAGAGATTCCTCTGTTACCATTAACATACAAAAATTTTACATAAATGAGATCAGGCGGCTAGTAGACATGCCAAGACTTGGGCAGATCAGCAAACTGTAGTACTCAACATGTCTTGCCTCTCCCTCAGAGGTAATTTTCTATCCTAGCAGAATCAAGAGGAAGATCCTCCAGAGTTTGTAAATGGGGTTGTTAGCCTAGAATTCTGAGAAGCGCATGTGGCTCTTACCAGGACTGCATTCTCTAATACTGTCCTTGGTGGCATTTGTTTTTCCATAAGACGTTTTTGGTTATTGGAATAAATGATGACTTTTGGAGAAATCAGCATATCTATATCATTTTATAATATATTATGCTTATCAAAATGCACACAATCAAAAATGGTTAGTATGGAGTTATATACTGAATATAAAACACTATTTGTCTACCTTTAACTCAGTTCTTCTAATCTGTACATTACTGATGAAAATGTAGCCATTTAAGCTATATTTTGGAGACAAAAACGGAAAACATTTAAAGAACACAACACATAAGAATATAATTAAAGCCAGCTATTTTAAAGTCATTTAACTGATTTTTATCAATTAATTCATTTAAAAATAAATTTTAAATAAATTGTACGAACAATGACTCAGACATGGGGCAGAGCTGCTACTGGCTCTCCCTGTGCAGCTGCTCACGGGGGCACCCGGGAGAGTTGGTGGGTTCCAGCCCTGGCCCACCACCCCAGCAGAGCCTCGAACGAGCCAGACGACCCCCACTCCATGAGGGCCTCCATTTTCCACATCCGACTTTCCTCGTCAGACCTCCACCCAGCAGACCAGCCGATCGGCGCCCGGCTCATCGAGTTCCACCCTGCAGCAGTCTTTCTTAAATCCGCCCAGGTATGTCGGTCCAGAACTCGCAGACATGGGGCAGAGCTGCTACTGGCTCTCCCTGTGACCAGCTGCTCACGAGGCACCCGGGAGGGATGGTGGGTTCTAGCCCTGGCCCACCACCCCAGCAGAGCCTGCAGAGCGACCCCATCCATGAGGGCCTCCATTTTCCACATCCGACTTCTCTCCGTCAGACCTCCACCCAGCAACCAGCCTATTGGCGCCCGGCCGCGCGGCCGCTGGCCTCGCGGTTCATCAATAAATGCTGGACTTAGAGATGCCTACAAGAGAACTACCACGGAGAGCGCAAGCTACCGTGTTGTATTTGATATATATGCCAAATACCAGTAACAATTATAGACCTCATTCAAGAATGGATTGAGGCTCTTTATGTTCCTGGATCAAGCGATGCCTTTGGCTCTGTGAGACAGGACTATGGAGATGTTACTGGGGCTCGCCGAGCAAATTGATGATGAACGGGAGCACAGTGATACAGTGATACAGTGATAAAACACTAAATCAAAAAGATATCTCTACCTCTTATATTTACAGAAAGACTATTCACATTAGCCAACTATAGACAACCTAATATCCCATCTACTGGTGACTGGATAAAGATGTGTAATTATATATATAATCATATGTAATATAAAAATATATAATATCTATGTAATGATATATAATATATTTGTACTGAATGTAATTATATTCTGCTATAGAAAGAGAAGTTGGTGACACAGTAGATTGAATTCAAGGCCATTGATCACTTGATCACTTGACATCCCGTTATTTATCTATTTGCTCTAGCGGGTGCCAATAATATTTCCATTTAACCCTATCATGTGCCAGTGTAGCCAATGGCATCTGGTTTGCTTCAGGAATACAAAGAGCCTCAAACCATTTGTTCAGGGTCTTGACGAAGAAGTCTGACCATCTTGTAGGTGGGCGGCCATGTGATCTTTTGACATCTTTTTGAGATCAAGGCCATTATGCTAAGCAAAATAAGTAAGTTTGAGTTAAGTAAGAGAAAGACTAATAGCAATAGTTTTATTCATGTGCAGAGTATACAGAACTAAGTGTATAAGCTAATAAAACGCAACTAAAGCAACTCTTAGAAATAAGTGATAGTAACCCAAAGGGAAATGGAAGGTACACATAGATGGGATAAAGTTGATGGTGGTGAATGAGATCAGATGAACAAAACGAGAACTTTGGTACTGGATATAATGTGGTTATATACATTATTGGGGCATGAAACAATATTCCCAAAACTTACACAGCACTGTAAATCAATATTAAATCACTTTTTTAAAAACCATAAGTTCTAACTAATCTGAGGGGGATCATTCAGGTTCTTTGAAATCAATTTATTTAAGGGGGAAGTCCCTCCCTCCATACCACATTGCAAAATATTCAGAAGGCTTATTTTCTCCTTTAAAGGATCATAATGCATAACCTTAGTCTTTCTGACATCTTAATAAAGTTCCATGTATTGGACCTGTTCTTTGTTTTGGAGTCTTTTTTATTTTAAAATTTTTTAATGGAAAGGACTGAACATATGGAATAGTCTTATTCTCGACTCTTTTATGATTTTGTAAATTCTACTTAAAAACTGAATATATCACCTACCACTTAATTTCCTCTATTTATCATGAACTATAATAAAGGCTTAGTTTGAGCCAGAGGTCAAGAGACCTTAATTAGATGATAATCTTCTTAAGTACACTACCAAGGACAACAGTTTGCCACATTTCATGACAACAAAACTGATTCCTTTCAACCAATTTCTAACAATATTTTCCCTTGCTCTCTTATAAGCCTTTATCTGCAGGCTTCTTTAATATTTTGTCATTATTATGATAATATGATTGACAACAATATTGATGTTGACACTTTGGCATATGAAATACTGCACGTCTACCTTCCAAGTGCAAAAACCTTCCACCTTTCAGAGGTTCCTTCTAGTCCTATCCATCCTTACCTGCTCCAGCCCCACCCTCACCTCCAATGGCAATTTAATTTAATTTGTCAGAGTTTAAGGGTTTGATCAAATTGGACCTCCTTCATCCCCTTCATTAATTCCCTTCCTTTGCTTCTTCATATGCCACGTAAATGTAATAATTCTAAATTTGTCCTGCTCCCTCTGATTTATTTACTAGTTTCCCTATAAATGTACACTAACCTTCTGCTTAAGGCCATTTAGGCTTTGACCAATAGGTTTCACAAGTTCTTGATTCCATTTACTACTCAGTCTTAAAGTCAGAGTAACAGGCTATAGATTAGTTTAATTTGGAGTGGGGGTTCTGGGGGACATATCTGGTGTTGCTCAGGGTTTACTCCTGGCTCTGAGCTTTAGGCTCTGGGTAGTGCTCAGGGACCCTAGGAGATGCTAGGGTCAAACTCAGATAACCACAAGGCATGCACCCTGCCTGCTAAACTATTTGATTTTAATGCCAGTTTACTTTCATTTCACTTCCAGGTATAACATTTATGTTCCATTACTACTGCTGCATAAAGGTTTATCCTAAAATTTAGAGGCTAAAAAGAAGTATTTAAAATATATAATGAACTACCTAAAACTCAACAGCTATAAAACAATAATTGATTTAAAAGTGGGAAAAGGACTTGAATATATAATTATCATGTGAAAAGAGAGAAAATATGGTTAATATCAGGATTTATAAGAAAAATGATTTTCACAATGAGATATCACTTCACTCATTGTAGATCCATTTTAATGGCTATTATGAAAAAACAGAAAATTAGCTCTGTTGCAAAGACAGAGAATCCTGAACCCTTATAAAATGTCGGTGAAATGATAATCTTATTTGTTAAAGTATGAGGTTATAAAATGCATGCAAATGGAATTACCATTTTGACACAATAACTAAGAGGTAGAAGCAATGAGAATGTTTACTGACAACTAACTAAACAGATAAAAATGTGCCATTTTCACACAATGAAATATTATGTTTCCATTTCTGAAGTAAGATTATCATGCTATAATATGGACAAACCTTGAAATATTATGCTATGTGTCCTTTTCAAATAAGCAAATATTGCATGATCTCACTTACATTATATACCTTGATCACTTGATCACTTGACATCCAGTTATTCACCGATTTGCTCAAGTGGGTGCCAGTAACATTTCCATTTGACCCTATCACGTGCCAGTGTAGCCCAATGGCATCTGGTTGCTTCAGGAATACGAAGAGCCTCAAACCGTTCATTCAGGGTCTTGACGAAAAAGTCTGAGATATTATAGGTGGGCGACCACGTGATCTTTTGACATCCCATGGGATCCAGTCGGTAACTGCTCTAGTCCAGTGGTTGGCCCCAAATTGCATTACATATGCAGCCGATCTGATTTTCTATGCCTTGGCAAACAAGACAGCATCCCTGATTCTGGAATAGCGACAGAGGTCAGAGTTCCGCATTCCTTCTCTCAGTTGAGTGAGGCGTGATATTCCAAGCATAGGTCTTTCAAATCCTCTTTGGGAAATCCGAATAGCATTCTCATCCTGCTTTCATAGGGCCCAGGTCTCTGAGGTGTATGTTAATGCAGGGAGAAAGGTGGAGTTGAAGAGCTGTGCCGGAGCTGGAGGTTCTTTGTCTTTTTTTGTTGTTGTTGTTATTTCTTCAATGCTTTTGAAGGCATTCTATGCCACTTTCTGCCTCCTGTGCAGCTCAGGTTTTAGGTCGTTCATTATGTTGACTTCTTGACCTAGGTACACATAACTGCTGCATTCAGAGATGTTTGTTCCATTGAGAGTGAATGGGGCCTCTGCAACTAGTTCATTACTCATGAACATAGTTTTGTTGAGATTCAGCTGTAGACCTATCTTTTCACATTCTCGGTTTAAGTCAGCCAGCATTTGTGCCCCTTGGCTAATGTTTGGTGTTATTAGAATGATGCGGAGGTGGTTTAGTTGCCAACCGTCTATCTTCACTCCCATTCCTTCCCATTCTAATTGTCTCTTGACGTTCTAGAGGGTGGAGCTGAAGAGTTTTGGTGAAATGGTATCATCCTGATGAACCCCTCTTTTTGTCATCAGTGATCACTTCTTTGTAGAATGGTGAGATCCTGGTGGTGAATCCATAATATAGCTCATGAAGGATCTTGATGTATTGGGTTTGAACGCCCTGTTTGGCTAGGGCTTTGATGACAGCTTCAGTCTCCACAGAATCACAGGATTTCTTTAAATCAATGAACCTGAGACAGAGTGGCATCTTGAACTCCCTACAAACTTCAATGAGCTTAATTATCGTGTGGATATGATCGATTGTGCTGAATCCTTTTCAGAAGCCAGCTTGCTCGAATGGTTGTCCTTCATCTAATGTTCTGCCAATCCTATTCAGGATGACTCAAGTGAACAGCTTGTAGATGACAGACAACAGGCAGATGGGGCCATAGTTGCCAATGTCGTGTGTCTCCCTTTTTGAACAGTAGAACTGTCCTGCTAGTTTTCCATTGAGAGGGGCACCTTGTATACAGACAGGTAGCATGTGAAGAGCCAAGGCATTATATACCTATTATATACCTGTTGGAGGACAGGTTTAGCTATTCTGGGAGTTTTGTTGTTTTGCCCACCCCCAGCTTAATCTACTTAAGTCAAGGTTCATTCTAATGAGAGCTCTCTTCTATGTAAACACTGCTAGAGGGTGTGGCAGTTACAGAAGTCACCTTGATTGAATAACTTCTGACTTATACATCTACTAAGACTTCTATGTTTTCTAGATTGGGCACAGCTCCTCTTTATTTACCCACTCCACCCAGCATGGGACAGTTAGAATTTACCAGGAGACTACCACCCTGGCTACGTTGAGACTAAAGGAAGACTATAGGAAGGATCATACTAGTTTGCTCTAAGCAGGCGAGTGTGACCCTTTCAGTACACGAGAACAAGATACTCAGAATCATCCTGGTGCAGATAATAATAAGAAGGACCTTGTGGTCCTTCTTATTATTATCTTCATCTAGATTACATGAAGTTCATGAAGTTAAGATGTATTACTTTATATCAGACCTCTCTCTCTCCAGTGTTTTACATAAGAGATAATCTTGGTAGAAAGGATTAGACCTAGGCATAACCTTTGTTTATACCTGCAATAGGGTGTGGCATTACACTCTGTTTAGAGTTCTTTGTTGACATGACCCTCCTGGTTGGATTATGTTGGTGTATATAAGGGACTGACCTGAGGCCCCTTTACTTTTTACCTTTTGCCTTTTGGGCCTTTTAGCTTTCGGCTTTTGGCTCCCAGCCTTGCGGCTTTTGGATTTTGGCTTTTTTGCTCCAAATTTGGCCTTTTGCTCCTTCTGGGTAGGACTCAGCTCGGGTGAGATCCTCTCTCTTTGGTGGGAGAATTAGGCTCTTTTGTATGGTCTTAAGTTCGGACCAGAGCTAAAGTTTGTTCATTATATTGGAGTGCTGTGGAAGAGCTTTTGTACTATTAAAAGCCTTTTTGAAACTGCACCGGACTCCGTGAGTTTTCATCTGTTCTCCGGTGTCCTCGGAGGTAGAAGACAACCTCTGTCCTGACACTGTCGGGGACCCAG